>RJWH01003339.1:0-138721 GCA_004363575.1 Solenodon paradoxus | reverse complement strand
GACCTTCTATTTCCTTAAAATCAGGAGACAAAATTCTCCATGTGAAAAAGTAACAGGATAGAAGTTATCCTTATCAGCAGAGATAAGAAAAGAAGGGAAAAGTTCTCCCCTACTCTATGTGCAAGATCATTCCACCTGCAAATAGAGATGGTTTAACTTCTTCTTGTTCCCTCTTGATGATTTTCATTTCATTTTCTTGTTTAACAGCCCTGCTGGAACCTCCGGTGCAATGTTGAATTGAGAACTGAAAGCAGGCTTTCTTGTCTATGTCCCTATCTTGTAAGGAAAGCTTCCTTTTGACTTTTAACATAGACAAAGCAAATTATTTTCCATTCTCTCCATCCTTCTCTTCCTCCTGTCTGCTTCTGAAGAACCCAATGTAAGAGAAGCCACTTCACACAACTCTCCATTTTATCCCGATTCCAAAGAGTTCCAAAAATGAAAATTTTCGATAAGAGCTGTAACTGAATACGTTCACTAAGGGCCAAACTCTGGATAAGCTCTGGGCAAGCACTCCGGGTAATAAATATTCATATTCTTCAGAAAACTGAGACACAGGATTAATCCAATAACTCACTCAGGGGCAAAGAAAGAGGCATACCTTAGCCTTCTACCCCCTCACACTTCCACCTCTCACTGCCGTTTTCAGCACTGTGCGGTTCTCCAGGTTCCACACTGCTCAAGGGCCTCCTTGGCCAGAACTGGGTCACAGGGTCACTTTCAAGCTGTAAGGGATAAGGGAATCTGGGGAAGGAAGTCATTTTTTCCCCAGGTGCACAATTTTATTTTATTTCTGTCTGACGTTATTCTTTTCAGAAACCCATGGCAACAGTGAAAGAATAATATAATGGGCTTCCATATATATTTCACCTAGATTCACCCACCATTAACATTTTTTCTGAATCACTGGCGTGCACATTGCCGACACGATACACTCCATCCCTAATACTTCAACCTGCATCTCCCATGAACAAGAAAAATAATATTAATCTAGTACTATCATCCAGGACACTATTTCATGTACAACACTTCCCCCATGGTTCCAAGCATCTTTTGTTCAACACTTTTTTGTTGTTTTCGCAGTTGTCATTTTAACCCAGGATCTAATCAAGATTCACTATTGTATTTCATTGTTGTTTCTTTCATCTTTTTAAAACTACCTTTTGTTTTGTTTTTCACAACACTAAACTTTGGCAAGAGCTATAGGAAGTCTGACATTCTGATTTGTCTCATTATTTCCTCCTGACTAGACTGAGGTCACACATTTTGGACAATACAGGAGATGTGTGTTCCTTATTGCGTGACATCAGGAGGGACGGCGTGTCAGCTTTGACTCACTCTTCCTGATGCTAAATTTGACCATTTGGTCAATGCAAGGACTTCCAGAGCTCATCATGGCAACACAGTTTCCGTTCTGTAATTATTAAGAAACCTGTGTTGAGGCACGCCCTGGTGGCCTAGTGGTCAAAAACAGGTGCAGCCCACATAAATCCCAAGGTCTACGGTTCGAGGGCAACCAAACAATGAACAACTGAATAAAATAAAGTATTTCTTCCTCTCTTGTCCTGCCTGCCTGCCTACCTGCCTTCATTCCTGCCTACACCTTTCCTTTAACAAAAGAAACAAAAGAAATCTGCCTTAGCCTGAGAGGTTGGGGGACTATTCTGTTTCCCAACCACCTTTCACCTGATACCTTTTGTGTCCACTGATATTTGCCTGATGCAGTGAATTCACTGAGGGGTGCAAACTGGCAATTAACGCTCCCATTGATTGTTAGCATTCTTTTGCCAAGAAGAGTTTTCCTCTTTGTTGATCCTTTCTTCAAATACAGGGACTACTGGATTGTTTTAAAGCTTCAAAGTGTTACAAGTTTGAATTGTCAAATTGCTGTAATGCTCAAATTGTCCCTGTTTGGATCCAAGAGGGCAAAATTTTTTCCAAAAGAGGAATCAGAGTTCCAAAGGAAATCAGGGTTCTGTTGTAAGGGAGGGGCTATCAGGTAGCAGATACTGGGTCTGCACACCACCTCTCTTCCCCAAAGGCTTAATTTCCTGGACCTTTGAATGGGGTAACACCTTTCTCAGGCTGATTTCCAGGGATAAGTGAATTGGTTGTGGATTAATTTAATCAAATGCATGTGTCTCTGCCCTGGACCCTGGCACAAGGAAGGTGCTCAAAAACTAGGAATTTCCCTTTGCCTCCTTTCCTCCACAACCCTATGTCACTGCCTTTATGCAAATCTCCATTCTATTTTGGATTTATAATGTCACAGTATCTTCACTGGTTTGCTCCTCCATTTTCTCCTCTGTGAACTGGAGAAGCAGTTGTTGGGTTTTCATGAGACTTAGCTACGCAGCTGTCAATGGAAGTCCCTCTCTAAGTCTCTCCAGAATTTTCCACATGTTGAGGGGTGTGCGGGGTTGGGGGCACATACAATCTCCTGCTCACCTGTAGCTTTGACTCTTGTTTTGCTGAATTAGCTCATAATGATCTCATCATCTGACCCAACTCTGAAATCCAGTCCTTCTATTTTCACCGTCCCTTTGGAGCATGAAAGGTGCAGTGGGTGTGGGCTGTTGATACCCACTTTTTGCTGAGGAACTGTCCTGAACTAAAAATGACTGACTGGTGTGGGGGACAGAAATCTGGCTGGTCCCCTAGGTCCCTGTGGGACTTATTTTGGAAGAAATTTGTGCACCAGAGTGCTTCCCACCCCCTACTCCCCTTGGGGGATCAGGCTGAAGCCAGTCTCCGGCTTTGACCACATCTTTACTTAGCTTACCCCTCTCTAATCCTGCCTCCCCACTTCCTTTCTCCAGAGGCTCTTCCCACATTAACCATTTGCACCAGAATCCTCTACTCAGGCTCTGCTTCAGGGAGGAGATGGAGAATACAAGGATGATGGGGGATATTTTAAATCAAGGAATTTTGAAGGAAACTAGCAGATATACTTGACTTTAAAGACCCTCTGGCCACCTCACCTCTGGAATGTTCACTGCTTCTTAACCGGTGCTGTTCTCAGTCTCAGAGCATCCATTGGTCTCTCTCAATCACTTTCTCCTCTGCGTGCCTTCTTTCCAGGTTGCCAAAAGGAACTCACAAAGCTTCCTGCTATTTCACATCACAGTCCAATGCTCCCTAGTTCTAGATTGCAAACTTAGCTCCAGGCCCACTTTGACAAATCCAAGTCATTCGGCAACACAGTGGAGCAAAAGGAGGCTTAGTTCAAGGTTGCTGAGACTGTGTAAAGCAATCATTCGTGCTCCCCCTTACACATGTGATCCTGTGTAAGAAGCATAAAGACATGTTTGACACATCACATTCAATGCATAATATATATGTTCCTTGGACAATGTTGCCTAAATGCTTAGGACAATTCACTGTCTTCCCAAGGCATTTAGAAAAAACTCTGACACTGGCCTATGAGGCCCTACCTGATTTGGGCCCTTTTCTTCTTCTGACCTCCTTGTCTCTGAGGTTCTTATGCTCTCTTCTCACTCTCTAGCTACAAGGCTGGGTCTACTTTCTCTTCCTTGAGTGTGGTCTTTCCTGCCTCAGGGCCTTTGCACTGGTGGGTCCCTAACCAAGTTCTTCCCACACTTTCTCCTGGCTAATTCCTATTCATTCTTAGTTCTCAATTCAAACACTTCTTCCTTGGGGAAGTTGCTCTGATTGTGCTCAAATTAAAGAAGGCCTCCTATTAATTTCTCTCATGGCATCATGGTAGTGTATTTACCCCATTGTGACATTTATTGCAGTGTTTAGGAGCTTATTTAAATTGCTTGCTTGCTTGTTTTTGTTTTTGTTTTTGAATTTGTTTCCTTCATTACATTTAAACCTCACAAAAGCAAGGCCCACCTTGCATTCTCCAGGGCTAGGTCAGGGCTTGCCCTGCACATATTGAATGCTGCTCTTTACGAGTGTCCTCCATCCGAAGTTTGCCTGGATCAGCTCAGCCTCCTCGGTGGACTTTTGGTCTCAGAACATCACCCTTGGTCCACTTCAAGGGCAGTCTTTCCAAAGTGAGTATTGATCACTTCTTTCCTGCTCCTCAGTGTGCCATCGCGGCTCTCCGCACTCTCACCGCCGCCCCAGTTAAACTCGCCCGCCGGGCTCGCGCGCCACGCCTCCCCACGGTCTCGGGTTACCGCCCACAGCCCGGGGGCGGCGAGACTCCAACTCCCACAATGCTCTGCGGGTCCGCGACTCCTTATTGGTTGAGTCTACAGCGGCGGCCAATAGGACGTGGTTTTGTTGGCTTGTGCCGCGGTAGCCCGAGTCTTGGGAAGCGCCGGGTTCGCGAGCGTGCAGCCGCAGCCCCGCGTTGCTGGTTGCTCTGGAGCCGCGTCGGGTGGTCACCACCCCGCCCGCCTCCTGCCATGGGGAGCACCGAGAGCACCGAGGGCCGCAGGGTGTCCTTCGGCATGAACGAGGAGGAGCGGGTCCGGGTGCTGCAGGGCATCCGGGTGAGCGGGCCGCCGGCGGGCGAGACGAGCGAGCGCGGCCTGGGCCGGGGCGGGCGTGGAGGGCGCCCGAGGTCGCGAGGCCGCGGGCCGTCCGGAGGGGCGGTGCGGGCCTCGCTCGATGAGCCCTCCGCACGCCCTCCGCCGGCTGGAAGCGGGACTCGAGCCAGCCTCGGGCTTCGCCCGAGGTCCCCAGTCCGAGGAGTGGCGCCCCCAGGCTTCACCGCCACCCCGCTTGGGGAGGAGTGGAGATCGGGTCTGGTGGGGAGGCCATATTCCAGCTCCGTTTGACTTGCTACTTGACACTAATTTGTTCCCCACTCCTCCAGATGCTTGCGTCTTGTTTTGTATACGAGGCGTGACATCCCGGACAAGTGCAACAGACTGCCAGTTGGGCTTCTCCGCTTCCACCCTTGCTCCCGACATCAGTCTGTTCTCCACCGTGCAGCCAGAGGGGCACTTTAGGAGTTGCAAGTCAGATCACATACCCTCCCTTACCCTTGTGCTGCAAAACCTTCCAATAACGCCTAACGCATTTGAGATGAAGAGGAGCCCCCTTATGTTCTGTTCAAAGCTCTGGGGATGACCGCCTGACCACAGGGTGCCCACCCCGCCAGCAGCCCTTCGCCCCGCAAGATGTCAGCTTTCTCCAAGAACAGGACCCCTGCCTTTGAGGAATGAAGGCCAGTAGGCAGGCAGGAAGAGAACGGAGGGGGAAGCATCTTCTTTTTACTTTTATTTAAGAGAAAGGAGGAGGAAGATCTGTTGTTTTTATTTAGTTGTTTACATGGTAGTTTCCTGAGACTCGGGTCTCGAACCCAATGGTTATGTGGCCTGCACTCTTTCCAAGACTATTGACCTAACTGCTGCTTCACCAGGTCACGCTTCCCAGCTTTCTTTATATCTGGCTCTTATTTTTCTTCTTCATATATCTGAGAATCCTTTCCTGACCAATCTAGAGTAGCTTTTTCAATCCACTGCAACCCATTTATTCTTTTCATAGTACTCATCACAATTCGAAACTTCGACTGGTGATTTACTTGTTTATTGTGGCAATGACATGTTTCCCACCACAGTGTAAACACCTTGAGGCTATGGCTCCTGTATGATCTGAGACTCCCCAGAATCTAAAAGAAGTAATAAAAGCTGTTCACATTAGAGTGCTCAGTGGAGGCAAGTGTTTTGCTTTATAAGCCCTCTACAGTTTGTCTTCTAATTTTCTACAGCCCTATGAATGAGGTGAGTTCTTAGCCCATCTTAGAGACTCAGGACAGCAGAGCCACTCAGGACCAAGGTCATCTAGGTTGTAAGTGGGAGAGCTGGGAATGAAGTAGGCCAGCTCCAGAATCTGGCACAAGTGATTGTTGAGAGAGTAAGTGGATGAATCGGGAGAAAAGGGGACCAAATTGAAATGCACAGAGCTGGGTGTTGGTGTGTTTTTTAATCGGGGAAGTGGGTCAGAAAAAGACAACCAGACTTCTAACTTTTGGACATATGTTCATTAGCTGCATGACCTTGGGTGAGCAGTTTATCTTTCGAGTTCTAGAATCACATTTCGAAAACAAATGGGGCGTGAGAATGATAGTCCTAGGTGCTGCCTAGGATCAGATGTGTGTGCAAGTGTTTACTAAAGCTACAGTGTTTTATGGGGGCCTCTCTTCTTAGCCCAGCATAGTTCTGGCACATTTGGTGCTTGCTGGTTGTTACATAGTCTTGATCTGGCAAGGAAAATGGAGAGGAAACAGCTTGGGTTGAGAGGCAGGAGGCTGAACTGGAGTTTAGAAAGATACCCTTGGCTCCGCTTTTCCATCTGGTCTACTTGGGGGAAATGGTGGAAAAGTTAGGTCCGTTGGAGTCTTCTGAGGTTCTGAGGAGTCCCTTTGAAGGTGCCTTCCTCTAAGCTGAGAGAGGAATGTCTTTTTTTTTTTTTTTTTTGTATTTTATCAGACAAACACACTTGACATGTGGTTCTTTTGATAATTCCAGAAAGTATAAATTCTCTTTAAAATTTGAAAATCAGGCTTAGAGTAAGGAATTTGTCCAGAGTGTTCTGAGTCATTCCCAGGACTTTAGTCTAGATCTTTTGAGTGCCCAAACTGGCCTTTTCTCACTACCCCAAGCTCTCTTTCCCCCTTTCCCCCCAGTGATAAAGTAGCCTGAAAATTTTGCGAGGAAGCCCCTACATGTCTCGACAGGGTGCCCCATTCACTTCCACTGGAGGTTGTTAAAACTAGAGGTGCTTTGGTGACTGACGGCTGGGCAAACTCACCGGAGAGAATCTGACTTGTGTGGAAGCATATAGGCGGATGCAGCGTCCCATGCTCTGAGAGCCCTCTCGTCTCTCCCTCCCACTGTGTGCTGGGTCTGAAATAGGAAGACCAAAGATGGGGATGGCAATGGAATGTTTTGGTGTTTGACTTTTTTTGCTAGCAGTTCCTTGAGGGTTGAAGACTCCCCCTTGTCTTTAGGTAGGCGAATAGAAATCAGTAGGAAAGATATTGGATGAGCCAAATGAGAAAGTAATGTAATAGAAGATAAATGCCAAAAAGGAGTATCTGCCCCAGCTCCTTCAGAGAAAGTTAAATATTCTTAAAGACCACTTATTTCTAATCCCCTGGGCCTGGTCTTGAAAAGTGTTCTAGTTCTCTTAAAATTAAATGCTAGGGCCTCACTAGTTTGCATTCTTATTTGCATACATTTACATACAGAGTTCAAGCCCTACTTCCATGGAAGGTAAAAGAAATTTAATTAATGCAAAATGTTACAATTATATTCAGCTTCAGTTTTCAGAGCAAGCATGTATGAAATGCATAACGATTTCATTTCCACCAGTTTGTTAACCTCACCTCCAGTAAGAGAAGGCAGGAAGGTCCTGTGTGCTTGCTTTTCTCCTCTGCCCCATATAAACAGTCATCTTTGATAAGACAGAGGAGGTTGATTGCTTGTCAAAACAGACTCCACTGCTCTTCAGCTTTTTCTCTTTCCAGCTGCCTGGCTCCCATTGCTCTTCCCAAGTCACCTCCGAGCCTGCTGCTTCAGCCTTGTCCCTGGTTCATTACACCCTCTGGGTCCATCGCCTTTATTATTGTGGATGGCTTCTGTGAAGCCCGCTGGCGGGGAAGGCCAAGGAGGCTGTAGTAAGACCTAAACAGCATTAAAACTTGCCAGTGCTGGAGACCACATGCTGGAGCACTGCCCCTGTGGCTACCTCTTATTCATCCCTCAGTGAACTCTTCCTGTGCACATGTTCCTTGCCAGGCACTTGGCCTGGCTTGCAGAGACAGTAGGGACAGAACACAGGTTTCTGCCTCCAGGAGACCTCAGCCCAGTAGGGGGAACAGGCCCAAAGAAAGCAAGCAAAAAGAGGGAAGAATAAAAGAAGTGCAAGTGCTGTTAAAGAACAAAAGGCTTGCAAAGAGTCATGGGGCTGTGTGCTTGAGGTGGCCTGGTCAGCTAATTCCCCCTGAGGAGGTGACACTGATGATGTGGCTCAGCCCACTATGACAAAAGTGTACAAGTAAACTCAGTGCTGTTTTTTGTTTTTGTTTCGTTGTTTTTTTTTTAAAAAGGAAAAGTGCAGGCAGAAATGAAGGCAAATAGGCAGACAGGAAGAGAGAGGGGGAAGAAGCATTTTATATTATTTTTCGTTTTAGTTATTCACACTGGTTGTTTTTACCCCGGACCTGGGACTCAAACCTGGAGGCATGTGGCCTGTCCTTTGGAAGCGATTGTCCCAACCGCTGCTCCACCAGGGCGCTCCAGCTTGGTATTTGAAGAGCACTGTCTGGGCTATTCCCCATGATGACCTTGTCAGATCGGCTCCGCCTCTGGAGAAGAGGAATCGCCTTCAGGGAGTTGAAGTAGCCCCAGACCGCAAGCTCCTGGTTGAGCTGGAGGCACAGTAATCTGACTGCAGCTTAGCTGCGGAGGGTGACAGTCTTGGAGAACATTGGCCAGGTGATAGGACAGATGGGACGGGCCCTGAAAGTCAGGCAGGGCTGTTTACACCTGACCCTGGAGGCAGCGTTACAGTTCGGGAGTGGAGCTTTGGAAAGATTTTTAGGTGATGATGATCAAAATAGCTTCACCGAGATGAGATGTATTTGTATGTCAAGTTCACCCATTTCGGTCACTTTTAGTGCATTTGCAGAGTTGGGCAGCTACCATCATAAGATTTTAAGTCGTTACCAGTGGAGGGACATTTAATTGTTTCTGGTTTGTGACTGTTGGAATAATGCTGCTGTGAACATTTGCAGACAAGTGTTTTTATGGACATATGTTTGGATTTCTCTTGGTCAGACACCTCAGAGTGGAATTGCTAGGTCATTGTGTTTACACATTTGGTGAGCTGTTAGGGTTAATTCTTTAAGAAACTCAAGCTAGTTTCTAAAGTCACTGTATCATTCTAAAGTCACTGTACATTCGGACCAGCCATGTCTGAATTTCCAGTTTCTCTGTTTTCTCACCAACACTTATTATGTCTTCTTGATTGTAGCATGTGAAATGGTACCTCACTGTGGTTTGAATTTGCAGTTTCCTAAAACCTGTCACTTTGACCATCTTTTCACATGTTTACTTACATTCCATGTATTTTCTTTGCTGAAACATGTAGTCACATATTTTGCCCACTTTTAATTGGATTGTTTGTCTTTTTATTATTGAGTTATAAGACTGCTGGATATAAACCCTTTATCATAATATGATTTGCAAATATTTTCTCCCAGCAGGTGGCTTGTCTTTTACTTTTCTTAATGGGGTCTTTAAAGTGAAAACCTTTGTAATTTTGAGGAAGTTTAATAGGTCAATTTTTGCTTTTATTGGTTGTGCCTTTGGTGTTATATTTCAGAATTTTTAACCCAGGGTGATGAGAATATTCTGTTTTCTTCTAAGCATTTTATAGCTTTGACTCTTAAATTTAGGTCTGTGACCCATTTTGAGTTTGTTGTTGCGTATGTTGTGAGGTAGAGTTTTCCTGTAAATGATAGATAGTAAATACTTCAGGCTTTGCTGACCCGAAGGCCTCTCTCCTTACTCTTTTCTCCTTGCTCCTCTGCCTGCCGCTGTACGAGAACACAGCCCGAGGCCGTACCTACATAAATGCCTGTAACTGAGTTCCTGTTGACTGCAAACAAAAACTGTCCAGGATGTCACCAACAAAAGGGATTTATTTGAAAATGAACAAAAAGGTAGGTTAGAAAGTGTCTCAAGGTTAGCTGTCTTTTCAAAACAAAAGCCAGAATACATTTATATAGATTTGCAAGGTACTGGTCTAAGGTACTGGTCTAAGCTAAGAGTCCATTGAGACTTTTCATTCGTTGGTCTGTGGCGGTCCCTCGTTGGCTGAGCTCTTGCACTTCTGTAAACCTTTTAGGGTCAGCTTGTCAACTTCCGTAAAAACACATACTAGATTTTGATGGAGTTTGTATTGAGTCTGTACATTCATGTATCGTGTAAGATGGGAATGCACTCTGAGAAATGCTTTGATAGTGACTTTATTGTGGTATGAGAGCAGTCAGTATTAGCAGAATCTTGAAAGGTGTGTTATTCTCCAAACAGTGCGCCTTTTCACTGCCATGGCAGTTCAGGAGGGCGTCATGGAGGAGGAGCTGGGTCCTCTATGCTGCTCACTGCTCCCGTGGGACACTGGTGTGTGTGCTTGTCGATATGCCTGAGGGCCTTGGGGTGCTCACTCTGCCAGATCACAGAGGATTTTAATTTGTAGCCTGCCCCCAGTTAAGACTGTTACTCTGTCCTTAACAGCTTTGAAACATGAGACTGACTTGGCCTCTTTATGGATGGAAGTCCTTTCAGGCGCCAGTTTCCATAATAGGGAGCTTTCATCCATGTGGAAGATTTGCTCTGGCAAGTTATTTTCCCATTATCAGCTTATCTGGAGTTTCCAAAAATTTTCCAGCTGCCTTTATATCAGCACTCCAAGACTCAAACCAGTCACTCTTTTATTATGTAATGAATGATAATTGTTGAATCATTCCCATTTCCTAGGGTAAACTATGAGTTCAGCATTGTAGTTGGGGCCAGCTGTTTCTTTCCATATCGCAGATAGACTTGCTTTGGTTGTGATGACGCCGAGAGGGGTGTGCTTAGGTGTCTGGTCTCCAGTCCAGGTCATTAGAAGTTTCTCCATATCTGACAGAGGCCCTTCTCGAGTTGTTAGTCTCATTACTTTCTGTGAAGCAGGCCCTTTCACAGCTTCCACCACCACTCTGTTCTTATTCTTCAAGACTGAGCAAGGTGGAAGAGACATGCCTCACTGGTGAGCAATAACCACCCCTGGTTTCCCACTCTTTTTTAGTCCTTAACCACTTTTAATTTTGTTTCCAGGTCAGTCACTCAGAGTGGCCTCTTCTAGCAACATTAGCAGTGGATTGTGTTCCCTTGGGGGCCATGATGAACAAAGCAACATGAGATTAAGTCAAGCACAAGGGAAAAATGATGCTGTGGAGACACATGGTAACAGCTGGTGTAAAACGCTCCGGAGTTAGTGACAGCTGCAGTAATGTTAGTAGTGATGTTAGTAGCGATAGGAGTTTGTAGACCGCTGTCACGTATGTGGTCTGGCACTGACCAAAACATTGTCATGTGGTGCGTGAGTACAGGTTACTCTGGGGAGAATTGACATTTTAACAATACTGATTTATAATCTGTGAACATGAAGAATCTGTCTAAATCTTCCATGTTTCTCAGCAACATTTTGTACTTTCAATGTACAAGTCTTACATTTTTTAAATTTTTTCCCAAGTCTTTGATTCTTTTTGATTCTATGGAACTATTTTTTTAATTTCATTTTTGGATTCTTCACTGGTCTATGTAGAAATAAAAGTGCTGTTATATTTTGATCTTGTATCCTTCATCTGTGCTGAGCTCATTATTTCTGGTAGGTGGTTGTTGTTTTGTGTGTGTGTGTGTGTGTGTATTCCTTAGACTTTCATATAGGATGAAACATGCTGTATGCAAATAAAAAGTTTACACTTTCCTTTCCAGTCTGGATGCCCTTTTTCTTGTCGTGTTGCAGTGGCAAGAACTTCCAGTGTAATAATGAACAGAAGTGGTGAAAGTGAATGTCCTTGCATCGACCCTGAACTTAGGGAAAGATACTCAGTCCACCATCATCAGGAATGTCAGCTGTCGGTTTTTTTGTAGTTGTCCTTTATTAGATTGATGATTTTATCTTTTCATATTCTGCTACCCTTTCTTCTCTCCCCTGTTACCCTGTTGTGTTTTTTTTGGTAAGCTCTAGAAGGCAAAAGCTGTCTTACTTATTGCCATGTCTGACTTACTAGTATTTGCATGTTGGATTGCATGCTTACATGAATGAATTGATGATCTTTCTTTTAGCCAAACTTGTTATTGTGTGGCATGAGGATTATATTCTTCTGCTTTTTACAATTCCAAAGCTTTAACAAACTTGCCTCACATGTATTCAGCAAACTTCCTTTTCCACCTTGTTGTTGCCCACTAGTCGGGGCTTCTCTTGTATCTCAGCATGAATGAGGATGCTCCTTATCCTGTTGTTCTGCATCACATTCTTTTTCTTAGTTGACGCTTCGAGGCAGCGTGGTAAGTGAAACGCCTCAGAAGACCTGCACCTGAGCCCTGATAATCAAAGGAGTCTCTCTCCTTCCATGCAAGATGGACATACCATGTAGTGTCCCTATGCATCCATTTAGCATAGGTGCTTCAAAAGGGTTGGAACACAAATCTCTCCAATTTTTCCCAACTTTAATGCTTTATCTGGCTGACCACTTGGATAACTGCAGTCGATGGGGCCACAACAGAAAGTTCCAGGGAACAGATGACCAAATTCTCTACAGCTCCCCGCTGAAGTGTCTGTGGATCCACATGTCAAGTTCAGCCATCACTGCTGGCACGTCACGTATGCCAGTGTCTGGGCTAGGGGTTTCCCAGGTGGTGTTCTCTTTAATGCTTCCAGAGCATCACATCATCTGACATGTGGTGAGACAGCAGAAAAGAAAGGGGGGCCAATTCTGCAGGGAAGCAGAGTACATTAAATTTCTCTTTCCCCTTCCGCTGCTGAGAACTAGAGAGTCATTCTGAGGATAGGGTGGTATGATGGCCCGAACACTATGAGTCGACTTCCCATGGTGCCTTCCGTTCGTCTTGCTCGGGGGCTCCCACACTCACGGAGGGAACCATGAGGAGCTGGCACACATCCACACAGTGCTGTAGGGGTGGAGTTAGCAGCTCTCAAGGGTTTATTTGATTTAAATGTTCTCTTAATTGGGCTGTGGTGCAACCAGTAATGAAACTAACCAGTGCCAGCTTACCTTTTGAGTTTACAATATAATCTTCATGTAAATGAAATTCCATGGCAATAGTGGTTAACTATCCCAGTCACAGTGCCAAATGCCTTTCTCTGAAGGGGTGGATCTGTAAAGTAATGTAAATATAAGGTCAGTTGTTACCTTGAACTCTTACTAAGTTCACCCTGGGTCAGTTCCCTCATTTGGGACGTAAAGATGCTCCGCTGGAAGGTGCCTTTGATCCTTCCAGATTCCAAGTGCTGCTTTTTCCAGCTCTTTGAGGGAGGCCACTCTACGCTTCCACAGATGCTCTGGCTCCAGGATCAAGCCTGCCGTCACTGCTGCTTTTCTGTAGCTGGCAGAAGCTTCAGCATGTTTCCAGTTCACCCCTCTTTCGTGCCCGCCCTGTGCATTCTTTTCACCCTCCTTCTTGAGTGGATGAGTTCTGGATTCTCAGTGTCAAACTCTGAACTGTCCTGAACACCGCTGACTGCCTGGGCGCGCGTGATTCACTCGTTTGGAACTCACCGTGCCCCTCTGCCTCTCTAGCATCACCCTTGTTTCCTGTGTTGTGAATGACTCCGCCCCGCCCACCCCTCATCCAGCACTGGATCCCACGTTCCTTTGTTTTCTGCATTTAATGACTGACTTCAGCTTCCCTTACATCTCTGCCTGTTTTGTCCTTTAACCCTTACTTCTCTCAGACCCCTTTCACCTTTCCCTGGACTCTGATCAATTGTTTTTTCTCCTAATACGCTCTTCTCCCACTAGTCTTTACTTTCCGGTGCTCCTAGGGTCAATTATTTAAGAGGTACATTTACTTTTGAACAGGTTTCAGGCAAGCGGGAATAACATTCAGAGTTCAAAAGGAGACACATAGGGAAAGAAATCTGCGGTGTGTCATCAGCCTGCTCAAAGCAGCCCCGTCTCTGACTTCTTGTTTCATTGATGGTTCCCGGTTGAAGCGAATCATGTCATTTCACCCCCTTCCACAGTTCCCAGGGCCTAGGTTTGAGACACACTCCCAGACCTGTGCGGAGTCAGAGTAATTGTGTTGCTGCAGTATTTCACCTCCTTCCACAGTTTCCGGAGCCCGGGCTAGAAGCAGATCTTCGGGTCTGGCCCCAGAGGCCTGCCTTGCGCTGCTGGGCCTGCTGGGCCTCCTGCATGTTCTGCTTCTGTGCCTGGGATTCCGTTCTCTTGCCTGCGGTGAGCTCTCCTTTGTTTGGTCAAATGTTGCTTCCTCAGGGCCACCCCAAGTGTTACCCTCTGAAGGCAGCCTTCCTGGGGTCTTCTGCCACGCCTCTAGTGGTCATGTCCTGGGTGGGTCCTGCAGACCCTGCTTACCCCACACAGCTCTGGGCAGAGATAACCTGACCTTGCTTACTGCCTTACTGTCCCATGTGCAAGAGCCCCGCCTCTCATCTCTGTCCCTGGTACCTGGTCTGGAACTAGGCATGAGTCAGCAAAATGCTTGCTGGACAGAATTTTAAGCCACAGGCTTGGTTTTTCTTGACCCAAACCACAAGTCCAGAAACGTAATAATTGATTTAATTTGATTGCCAACCTTTTTTAAAGTGAAGGCCTTACATAAATTCAATTTTTAACATATATTTGGGGAAAGCCTTGTCTACATTTTCCCAGAGGTGGCTGGTGCATTTTACTGGCCGGAGGGTGTGCTCTTACACTTCTTTTTCGCCCCCGCCAGGCTCATTTTACTCATTCTGTCACGTGCTGGACCCCTTGGCTGTTTGTGTGGCCGTGAATGGGATGGGAGGGCTCCCAGGGCTCGTCCTTAACGACGTTCTGGGAGTCGGGTCTTTGGTGGCAGCCAGTGGTCTAATCTCAGCGTGTAGGAAACTGGTGCTGGGAGCAGAATCGCCACGGCAGCAGCCTCAGCCCAGAGGGATCTGAGTAGAACACAGAGTGGGCAGTGCCCCTCGGGGCCTGGGATGTCCGGGTACCCTGAAGCTGCTTCTGGTGCTTGGCCGACTCGAGACGCTGCGCTGCTGGAGGCCCCGTGGAGATGGCAGGGGCACCTGGTGTGTCCTAGAAAATGGTACCTGGAGGGAGTGACTGAGGCCTTGGCTGCGTTGGCCTGGCTGTTTATGGAGTCACCACACTCACTTGGGAAGCTGTGTCTGCACCTTCTTCATCTCACCTGTGGCCCTAGTGCCTGTCCTGCCCCTGAAGGTGCTGATGCCATGACCCATTCGCTGGGCAGCAAAGCCATCTTTAATGCAAAGAGCACAACTTAGGAAGCAGCCTCCACTGTGTCGCCGCTCATGTGCTAGATGAGTAACACTGAGGATGAGAAAGTGCTGATTTCAGGTGGGCGTTGAGCTTATTTAAGTAGGCAGTTTCATGAGTACATACATGCTCCCCCTTCTTCCTGCTGCCCCAGACTCAGTCAGATCCCGTGAATGGGGAGAAATGTGACTCGCGATTGTTTTTACTTTCTCGAATTGGGCCTTCTATGACCAAGCTTACGCATCACCTCACCTCAGAGTGGCCGCTTCACTTGTGCAGGTGTCCCTGCTAGGTAGGTGCCCAGGGTTTGGATCCAAGTCTTATGGTATTCTGTGGCTGCAGGTGTGTTCTTTCACCTCCCTGACTCCAATGTCATCATCAGTGACATGGGAAGCCACCAGCATGGAGCCTGGCACATGGCACCCCCCCAAGGAATATTAGGTAACGATTTTCTCCCTGTCCTCCAGTGGAAGCCCCTGCCATCACTAGCAGCTTGGAGCTCATGGCTGTGGCCTTGAGCTGTGTTGCCCCTTCTGGAGTATGGGGACCTTGCCTCCTCTACCGGTTCTGCCCAGGGCACATCTGATGCCAGGGGTTCCCTCATTTCTTTATCCATCTGTAGCCTCCTGCCACTTCTTGTGGATTCTGTCTGCTTGCATGCGGTTCACAGCTGTTGGATGGACTTCGAAGACTGCACACTCACCGAAGAGCCATTCTCAGCTCAGCGATGCTACCTCCCTCTCCAGCAAGCCAGACTTGGACCATGCTGTCTTCTTTCCCTTATCTATTCCTTTCCGATTTTTTCTTCTTGCAAAAGTGCATCTTATTTTTAAATGCCAACTGTTCACAATCTCTCCTGCATCCTTTCCGGCTTTTCCCAGGCCTCCAATGTGTAAGCAGTCTTCCCCTTTTTATAGCAAGAATGAGATCATGCTGCAGTCGCGCTCTGTAAATTGCTTCTTTGCTCACCGGCACATCCAGTCAGATGCCAGGTCTTCAGCCATTTCACTTCCATGGTGTCTTCACATTCACTTTCTCTTCTCCCTCCTGCAGTGATGACGGTTCCAGCCCACTTACTCCTTATTTGCACTTCTATTGCTGTGACCCTGCCTTCATGCCTTTGCGACCTCAGCCCCACTCCTGCTTAGCCAGACTGTTCTGTGCAGAGAAAAGATCCCCATGGTTCCTGCCGGTCACTCATCAGGTTGGGGCAGGCTCTCAGCTGACTGCAGAATGCCTTCCAGCCTCCTCACCTTGTCATTCAAGACCCTCCAGTAGGACCCACAGCCTTTCACATCTCACTATTTATTTTAAAGCAGGAAGGAAGGGAGAGAGGAAAAAGTGTTGGAAGGAATGAAGGAAGGAACGAAGAAGGAAGAGGAGGAAGCACTTTTATTAATTTATTTTTGCTTTCTCCCCTTGGTCTGGGTCTCAGACCCCAGTCTTGGGCTTTATTTGGTTCACACCCCAGCTACCGGCTTAGTGCCGGAGCACCAGGGTGCTCCCACCTTTCATTTTCTTCAGTGACCTGTGCTCCGGAGGTGGAGCCCCTGCCCTTTCTGGGCTCCCTCCTTCCTGTGTCTGTGCTCCCACCCTTCCTCTCCCCCAGCAGCCCTCTCCTACCCCTTCGCTACATCCATTCTGATCCAGCTCAGGCCACCTCCCTTCTAGCTGGCACGTGTGCCTTTGGCGGGACGTGGCTGTGTGCTTTGTGTGCGCCTCTCCTCCACCCTCTGACCAGATGGTCTTCGAGTCTGAGATTCTGTCTCCAAGCACCCCTGCCCCAGTGCAGTGTTACCCACCTGAATCTTTAATAGCAGAGTCCCTTTTTTTCCATTTTTTTTTATTGTAGTAACTTATTCCTCACATTAAATTAAACACATGTGTGGGTTCCCCACTCCTCAGGTATATGTTAACACACCCTGCTCTCTACCACATCACCAAGTGTAATAGATTTCTTTTTCAATATACTTACTACGTGTCTGTGTATCCAGGCATCTTGACAAACACATGTATCTCCAGTGTGCGGGCCATTTCTAGGCACTGCAGATTCAGCACGAGCAAAACATCGCCCAGGCGCTCATGGAGCTTGTATTCAGGTGGAGTATCATCAGAGGCGTGATGTCGGCGATGACAAGTGCCACAAAGAAAATGAAACCGAGGAAAGGAGAGAAAGTGACAGTGGAGTCACCACTTCACATGGTCTTGTGGGACATGCAGGAAGTGCCCTTTGTGGCCAAGCCTTGGGACGCCACTGGTGAGCCGGGGCCTCTTAGCAGTCATGGCGCCTCGGCTTTTCACTGCTTTGGCTTCTGCAGTAGTGGTCCCTCCCGGGATCCCACTCACAGTGCAGGTCAGCTTCCCTGCTCTTGTTAGGGTGACTCCACCCCCACAGCAGATTGGCACAGTGGTTAAGGGGTCAGGCAGACTAGCTGGCTACACCCCATGAGACTCACGGCCTGGGGTGAATGCTTTAACCCTTCTGTGCTGGGAAACGGGTGACGAGTGAGGCAGTGTGCATCGTGCTAAATGCGTGTCTCTAGAGTAGCAAGTGGTAGGGCATCACAACTTCGAGCAGCAGCTCCACCCATGTCCGTCACAGATCTTCAGTGCGTTATGGGGTTATGTCCCCGTCTCAGTTGACTGTATCCTGAGATGAAAATGCATTCAACACACCTGACCTACCGCGTGTCACAGCTCAGCCGAGCCTACTGTACGCATGCTCAGAGCACATACACAGACCCACCGTTGTAGTTGTGAGGAGATGCAATGCTAACACGATACCTACAGACGCAGGCCGCACCGCGCTGCAGGTGTGGGGCCTTCTCCCTGGACACTGGGTGGCCGGCTCGTTGCTGGTGCGCTCTGCGCCTGGTGTCGGGAGAGCATTGCCCGCGTGCGGCTGCTGGGAGAGCTCAATTTAAAATTTGCTGTCTGCCTTCTGCTGAATGTGTGTTGCTTTTGCACCAGTGTAAAGTCAACATAATCATAGATGGAGGCATCCTAGGTTGGGGGCACCGGCGTATGGTCAAGTGGGGCCTTGCTACTCCTATCACTGTTCCTCTGCACACACCCTATGGGTGTGTGTGCCGCACCACTTCTCCCAGCCTTTGGTAGGGGGTGGCTGCGTGGCTTACTCATAGACTGCTACGGTCCAGTAGAGAAGGCTCTACCCCTGCTCTTGGGGGACGGGCTTCTAAATTCAGTTGCTCTTTTGGGGTGAGGGGAGCATTCAGTTGCAGCTGTGAAGTGGTTGGGAAACGGGGTCTCGATTCCCAGGACACCCCAGGGTGGATGTGGCGAGGCCCCTGCCGGTGAGACTGTGCCTGAGCCTGCCTGCAGGGGCCTGCTGTGGCTTGGGCGCTCCAGTGCGGCTACAGACTGCGGGCTGGCGAGGTTGGAGTCTCCCTTCTTGGGCCCCACGTTGTCACTGGAGACTTTAGAGGTTTCAGCCAATTGTGCCACGGTGGTGGCAGTGAAGGGTCCCTGTCACCTCCAGGCAGGGTGAGGGCAGGGCCAGGTTGGAGTCACAGGATGTCAGAGCCGGAGGGGGCTTGAAAAACCTGCCAGTTTCATTCTGCGCAACTACAGAAGAGAAGGAAAAGCTGTCAAGGTCACAACGCTGCCTGGAGGACTCAGCACGGTTCTGGTTTATAGGCTGTGGCAAAGGCTAACTATTGTTATTGTTATTGATTCGGTCATGTACTTTTACGTGCCCAGGATGTGCCTGGTGTGGGTTATAATTAATATTTACACAGTGCTCTGCAGTTTCCCATCATAGCTAATCCGTGTTGTTTACTTTGTGCCAACTGCTTTATGTAGATTGCTTCATTTAATCCTCATGACAGCGCTCCAGTCTGCACTATTAATTATTTCCATCTCACAGATGAAGAAACTGACTTAGCGCTAAGGAGTCTGTCATCCAAGGTCACACAGCTAGTCAGCTGCGTGGGCTTCAAACCCAGGCTGGTCTGACCCCAAAGCACTTACTTCCTGAGCTGTATCTTGGCCTGTCCGGCTGTGAGGGGTCCCCATTTTGCAGGCATGGCTTGTGAAGCTCAGAGAAGTTCAAGAACTGGGTCAAGATCACAGAACCAGAGCATAAGTGGTATTCCTCGTTCTCCGCACTGTTCTAGTCTTGGCCCTCCATCCCCTGCCTACCCAGTCCTTTCGCCCAGCTCTGATGGCACAGTGACCAGTGGACCTCTGGCCCCGAGTCTCCAGACCCGTCTGGCTCTAGAGGCCTCCATTCTGGTTCTGCTGGTACAGGGAGCACTGCCCAGATGGTGTTTATTCTCGCATGACGACTGTGTGTGTATGTATATTTGTTGATTAAAAATATTACTTGCTGTATTTTGTAGCAACATTAAAAAATATTACAAATCTCCTACTGCCAACAAGGAGGCTTGCCAATGTTTTCCTTAACCCCTCAGTCACTGAGTAGTGTGGTTCAGTTGATGCCACCCAGGCTGGGGCTGTTCACTCAGAGCCTGTGACTCACCTGTGCAGAGCCTCGCCATAGCTGCCCTCCTCTTGGGTTGAATTGGGGCCTCTTACCTGGGCCTGCGAGCGCATGCGGTCTTGCCTTTGCCTCCCTCTCTGGCCTGATCATCTGGCCCCATTCTCCTTCCCGCACGCTGGCCTTCTGTCAGGCCCTGGGACCTGCCAGACTCAGTTCTTCTGAAAGACTTTACACTTATTCTCTCCTCTGCTTGGAATTAGATCATTTTTCTGCTGCGTCCCAAGATGTAAATGTGGTCTTGGGATCTCCTCATTCAAGGGCACATGACCCCTCTTAACAGGTGCTCCCTAATGCCTGTGACTTAGTCTACTGCAGCCCTCTCCATGTCTGCAGTGTTATATTTTATTCTTTCCCAGCACTTACCACTTATTTCACTTTTTTTTTTTTTTTTTTTCTTTTTGTTGTTGAAAGGAAAGATGCAGGCAAGAATGAAAATGAGTAGTCAGGAAGAGCGAGGAGGAAAAAGCATTTTTATTTTTTTTTATTTAGTTCTTCATCCTGGTTGTTCCCTGCAGGCCCTGGATGCAAACCCAGCTCTTTGGGATGTACGTGGATCGCGCCTGCTAGACGCCGTGGGCTTAGCCGCTGTCCACCATGGTACACCATATTTCACTGATTTTTCTTAAGATACGTTTTAATAGAAGTAAGATGTCATATAATAAGTGGACTGTAGCTTCATTACTTTTTTGTCTCCAGGCTATGTAAAGTAACGGTGTGGTTTACAATTTGATGGTGCTTTAGGTTGGATGAGGTAGAGTCTGTGAAACTGCTTGCTTGTTTGTTGCCTCTCACTTCCCATTAGGATGTCAGCCCTTGAAGGCAGGGACCGTGGCTCACTGCTGTTTCATTCACCAACAGTTTCTAGAACATTGCTAACGCACAATGGTGCTTGATAAATACTTGATGAAGGAAACTGGGTCGCAGTGATGGTGCCATTGGCCTGGCTGCTTCCCTGGTCCCCTCCTGCTGCCCTCCTATGGTCTCCTCTAAGCTTGCCCCTGCCTGCCCTTTTCCAGAGTGTGACTGGCACATAACTAGCTGCATTGGCCTCTTTCATGCACATCCACATGTCACCCACTCACGCCACATGGATCCTAGGACCACTCTGCTTTCCTGCCTCAGGACACAGTCCTGTACCCTCATCTCTCAGAGGACAGTTCATCTTATGCATCCACTCGGAGGTGGGGCACGAGAGGAGCGATGCCTTGTGGTGTGCTGGGAAGCATTTAACAACCAGCTCTCCTCCCCCAAAGGATCCCGATTTAGGACATTTCCTACTCTGGTCGATTTCAAGCCACTGTTGTGAAGTCAACCAGCAGGCAACATTCCTAAACATTAAAAAGCCCACTCCCACCCTCAGTCTCATTGCTGTTAGGACATGCAGGTATTTCCTGGGACCTGTGTTCTCTCCTGAGTGGCAGCTCCATGTCCCCACCTACCTGGAAGCACATTCACTGTCGCCCTTGCTGTCACCGCACATCGCCCCGCTGGGTCCCCTGGACCGCTAATTTGGAGCAGGAGGTGGCTGCTGGGCCAGGCGGTTGAGCTCACTTTCACTGGCCAGTGTGTTGCCTCATTAAGGGTCTTAATTGCTACTGCTGGAAACAGGAGGGAGCTGGGAACTCTTGATGGCAATTCCCTTTGTACTCTGGGATTTGTCTACGGTCAGGCTCATTTGCCAGTCTCTCAACACAGTCTTTCTTTTCTTGATTTCCCCTTTTCTGTCCTTCTCACTGAAGTTCTCCTGCTGACTTGAGATCAAGAGCCTTTCTTGCTCTTAGCTCTGTGCCCTTTGTTCCTTGCCACTGAGGTGGCGCCAGACAAAGCCCATAACTTCATGCCATCGCCACCGCCACTGCCAGGCCAGTGTGATGGCTGAGGGCACGCTCCCCATGCTAGGTGCTCCTGGTAACTGCTGATCAGCTTCTAAAAACACCTCTTCTGTTTCTTGCCTGGTGCAGAAACTTTCAGCAGCGTCCGTCCCACAATGGATCAAGGCCTCTGCCCGACTCGGAAACCCCTTTCTGTGCGGCTTCGTCCACTGCAGCTTCGTCCACATCTGTGCTGACAACCCACACCTTCCAAAGTGCACTCGGGGCTGCAGCACATTGGTCCCCCGCTGGCTGTGCCCTGCCCGTGGCAGGTTCCAGCTCCCTGTCCCCAGCACACTCTGGCTTCTTTTCCAACAAAATCGTACTCCTGCCCTCAGGAACCCATACAGGTAATGCTTCCAAGGGTTATCGTGCTGTTTTGGAGTTCCTATGTGGACTGCGCATTTATGGCTTTGGTTCTCTTTTAATAATAGATTTATTGAGATATTATTCACATGTTGTACAATTCACCCACTTAAAGCATACAGTGGTTTTTAGAATATTCATAGATTTATGTAACCATTATCACAATCATTTTTAGGACATTTTTATCATGCCCCCTCCCAACCTCTCTGTCAGACCCTGATCCCTCCATTCCCCACACCCAAAGCAAACCACGAATCTACTTTTTGTCTCAGGATATTAGCCTGCTTTGACCATTTAAAACAGGAGGAATCATACAATGTGTGGCCTGTTTGTCTGATTTTCTTTGCTTATCATCATGGTATTAGGTTCAGCCATGTAGTAGCATGTGTAATAGTCCAATCCTTTTCGTGGCTGAATAATATTCCACACACTATACGATGTTTCACTTTGTCCATTCACCAGCTGACGAACATAAGTGTTATTTCCACTTTTGTGCTATTATGGATAATGCCGATATAAATATTCATGTGCACTTTTTGTGTGTGGACTTACGTTTTCACGTCTCTTGAGTGCCCAGGAGCACAATTGCCAGGTGAAATGCTAACTGTGTTTTGGAAGAACTTTTAGACTTTTTCAAAGTGCCAGTACTATTTTTACATTCTCAACAGCCATGTGTGAGGAATCTACTTTCTTCACAGCCTTCCAGTACTTGTTATGATCTGACTTTGACTATAGCCATCCTAGAAGGTATGAGGTGATACCTCATTGTGATTGGAATTTGTATTTCCATCCTGACTAATGATATTGAGCATCTTTTTACTTGCTTATTGACTATTTGTATACCTGCTTTGGAGAAATACCTATTCAGATTCTTTGTCCCTTTTAAAAATTAGGTTATTTTTCTTTGTCGTATTGAATTGTGGGGATACTTTATATATTAGGTAGACATTTCTGTTGCGTGAGGGCCCCACATCTCCCGAGGGTCTGCACGTACTGAACTTCTATACCAAAGAAAGCCGCCGGAGGTCCCGCAGAGAAAGACATGGGTTTTCTTACAGAGGAGCGTTGGAGGTGGCTGTTCCTACAGAAATCTGCCACAGAGAGGCACTGTGACAGGCATCCTGTCCAGCTCCGCACCCCAGCCTGTTATTACAGTGGTTTTTATTCAGTTGATTGCTAAGAGTCGGCTGTGTATTGCTGGTGTACAAAGTTGTAAGTCACACGGCAGGGTAAGCAGGCACAGGAAGCCTTGAGAAGAAGCACCACCAGTGAAAGTACAGAAATAATTGTCTTGGGAAACAGCATCAGGTTGTGTCTGGTGTGCACTTTGCTCCTCTCCTAATGCTGTCCTCTGGGCTTGAGCCTGGAGGTCTCCTTCTTGGTGGTGGGGAGGAGTCTGAAAGGGTGCGGGTGGGGGGGGGGCGGGGGGGGGTGCCAAAATAAACCACAGGGAATCAGCAGTCTCTAACCGTTGCTCTGTAGCTGACTTTACCCACAGTCCCTTCTCAGATATGATTTGCAAATATTTCCTCCTATGCTGTGGGTTCTCTTTTCATTGTCTTGATTGTGTTCTTTGATACACAAAGCTTTTAAATTTTGATGAAGTCCATTCTGATTTTTTCTTTGGTTTCTTCTGCTTTTGCTGTCCTATGTATAAACCCATTGCCAAAGCCACGGTCATGGGGTTTGCCCTTGTATTTTCTTCTAAGAGCTTTCATTGGTTTGGTGCTTACATTTTGAGTTGGTTTTTGTATGTGTGTGAGCAGGTGTCCAACTTCTTTCTGGTTTGTGAAAACCCAGTTGTACCAACAGAATTTGATGAAGAGGCCACTATTTGTCCATTAAATTGTCTTGGCACCTTGTCCGAAATCAACTGATTATACATATCAGGTTTATTTCTATATTCTCTGTTCTCTTCCACTGCTGTGTTTGCTTGGTCTTCTCATGTCCTAATACTTTATTAGCTATTATATTTGTATCTCAATACTACATGGACTCACTTATTATTACCTTGAGTGGCTGAGGCAGTGTTCATGGTGAAAGACTGAAACAGAGGCGTCATCTTCTTGGGAAGCTCTGGCCCAGCTGCCCCTGCCTTGACTTGTGAGTTTTCCATGTGTAGTCTTGAGGAGTTTCACCTCTGAACAGCTGCAGATATTTGTGCGTGTGTGTGTTTTTGAAAATTCAAATGCACATTCACATTTGCGAGTGTGGATTAGGTTCGATTTGACGTTCAGCTAGAGGTGTATCTGTGTGTCTGCATCTTGGTGATCGTGCACGTCTTTTCACAACACTGAGATACACAGAGCATGCTACGACTTAAAACTCAGCAGTGTGCCCGTACCTCTCTCACCGCTTCTTTCTCAGCGCTTCCGTCACACGTTGCAGAAGGCTTACGCCCTCATTTCGGTAACCACTTTCCTCTTGTTGCATATTTACGTTGCTTCTTTTTTCTTTTTGCTATTCCAATGCCTCGGTTTCACGTGTGGGAGCACTTTTCTCAGCTGGATACCTGGAAGCGGAGTTGCTGATCATGGGGCTTTTGTCTTAAAGTCATTTTTAATGTCTTCCCCTCAACTGTGCTTTATGGTGCCTTGCACATATTAGGCACTTAATAAATATTTACTGAAGTGAACTCTTAAGGGTTTTTATTCTGGATTTATCCCTAGCTTGCTATTTCATTTCAGTAAACTGTTTTATGACACCCTCATGCCTATTCCACTTCCTCTAAAATGAATGAAAGCTTTGGTTATTCGGTCTTCATTAGGGGGAACGAAGGTGAATTGAGCTAAGCAGTGTCGTGATTGTCTACTCAGTGTGTGGCACTGGGCGGCTGGCAGCAGTGAGGAAGAGGTGGCTCCAGGTACTTATAAACTGTTGGCGTGAAGCCGGTAGGACATGTGGTACTTCCCTTCGAGGCACATAAGTTACAACGGGAATGTTAAGGAAAGGGGAAGTGATTCTTAGCTTGAGTGCTATTAAGGAAGAGCACAGGCAGTGGGGGACATTGAGATGCCCTCAGAGGGAAGGGTAAGATTTGAGCAGGTGATGTGTCAGGGATGGGGTGGGGGCTTCTGGGGGTTCTTGGCAGAGGAGCAGCATAGTGAATTCAGAAGAAGTGAATTTGGATTTGACCTACTACATGGTGTGAGGGGAAGGTAGGAGATGAGATTAGAAATCAGCAATGGACTTGATGCTGTGGCCACCTGGAATCCAGACAGGGTTGGCACTAATCTGGAGGCATGGGGCCACCATGAGAGGGTTTTGAGTAGAATTACATCATTTGAGTTCTCTTGAGGAAGTGGTGTACTCAGCAAAGTGGAGCCACAGATAAAGGGGAGTCTTCATTTCCAGAGGTTTCTGTGATTTAATCTGCCCCCCTGCTTCTTCCCTCAGCTGTCTGAAAGCGTGGTAAACCGCATGAAGGACTCCGGCCAGCCTGCCAGATCAGGGCAGCCAGCTTCTCCTCCTTCCACACGTGGCACCTCTCAAGGCCCAGAGAAAGGTAGGGTAGGCGCGGCCAGTCTGTGAAAGGTGGGGCCAGAGATGAGAGCAAAGGCAAATGGCAGCCCTGTTGGCATGCATGTGACATGAATGTGGCTCCCATGGGCCCGATGTGACGTAAGCAGCGCCTTTCTGATAACTGCTCTCCCGGAGAGCGTGCTCTCTGGACATGGCAGATGCAGCCCTGTGCAGTGAAAGCAGAGCCCCTGTGATGGGGGCCAGGCTGTCTCCCTCACTCTGTTTCAGTTCTCTCTATGTGAAAAAGGAAGCCATAGGTCTTGGTTTGACGGCTCAGGCAAGAGGTTGCTTTTAAAGACAGAGGAAACATAGCCCTGACTGTTGGGTACGGTTCAAAGAAAAATGGGGGTTGATGTGAATTGGGCTGATAGCGGGAACCGAGTCGGTGACTTTGGCATTAACCTCAGCATCTCTAACCCTCAAGTCCAGTGTCCTGGCCTGGCTCCTGGGATATATTCTCTAGGCTTCTAGGAGGGACCCCCGCCTTGCACCTACCAGGCATTCCCCTCCCTACACCAAACCAGGGTGGAGCTGATTTGTTCCCTACTCTGCTGTGCGCATCGTGATGAAGAAACTTGTGCTTTTCTCCAAATAGCTACTTTTAGCAAACAAAAAGAGAAAAAAAAGTTTCAGAAAGAGGAACGTAAGGTACAAAAATGCTAAGACATTGCAGATTTAAAAAGTCTTTGGAACCACTGCTGCTCTATTCCATAAATACTTGTTTCTGAGAATCTGAGTCTTAGCCCTTTCCTGTAATTTGATTTATATGATTGATTGACTGGAGGAGCCCTGCCACGAGGAAGATACTCAGTCCCTCAGTGACTCACTGTTCACTGTATTCATCTTGAGTGATCTTGTCTGCTAAACTTCCCTGTTAGGTTAGAAAGTGGTAGAAGGCAGGATCTATATCCTGTCCACACAATTTTTTTGAATGCCCATCAGGGGTCAGGCTGTAGGCCCCATGTAGGGGCACAGCAGTAGGTAAACAGACCCCTCTCCATTGGGACACAGCTCCAGGGAAGACGTGCAGATGTACAGCTTACAGTATCACGAGATGCTGCCCGCTCAAGGTCCAGAGTAGCAGAGGAGAAAGTGACTCTTTATTTTAGGGCAGAGGCATAAGGAGAAATGACTTTTGAACTGGATTTTGAAAAAGTGTTGGTGGATGGTTGGTTTAGGCTTGAACAGCAGAGCAGAGGCTGTGAGACCTGCTGCAACCTGACCTTTTGGGGGCCCTGGAAGCAGTTTGCTGTCTCTGGAGTACAAAGTACAAGGGAAGGGGAGGTGTCTGGTAGTGCTCAGGGGCTGGGTCCTGGAGGCCTCTGCTCAGTGGTCCAGCATCAGCCTCAAAACCTGGGATGCCAGCCAGCCGTTCTAACACTCACCCCTCGACCATCTGCTTTCTGAGGGCTTTCTGAGCATTAGGGCAATTCAGTACCTAGATTTGGACCCACCCTGAGATCTTTTTGAGTATCTCCCATTGCAGGGTCCAAGTGAGACTCTGGAAATGCACACATGACTATGTTATCCTTTTTCCAGAAGTCTTTACTTTCCCAGAGGCCAACCCCAGCCTGCTGGTGGGAGGGGCCAGAGAGGCCCAGCTCAAGCCTACGTTCTTTAATGAACTGGATTAACTGGGGAAAGGGAGAAAGCAATGAAAACAAGCAGAGATCGCCAAAATACATTATGCACATATCCTTTTCAGCTTCGGGAGATAAAAGAAGCATTTGTTTCAGTTTTGGTAAGTTTCAGCAGTTTAAAAGGCAGGAATAGTGGTTCATTTGTCATGCGGATATTGTTATAACAGTCTTTTGCTGTTTAAAGGATGAGTATGAATGTAGAGTTTCTGAATGCTCAAGACTGTCTTCAGGTTGACTAATTTTGAGATATTTTTACTTTATAAAAATCAATGTTTGATTTACTTTAGTGATGGATGGAGCAAGTTTGGTAAGAGAAGTTAAAATTAGATCTTTGTATCACACCGTATCCCCAAGTAAACGTCTGAGGAAATCAAAGATTTAAAGAATTGAAGCCATGAAAGAACAGAAACAAGTGTAACTTTTAAGGACCACATCAAGTGAAAACCTTAAATTAAGAAGGAAGGTGAAAAATCTGACTATAGGAAATTTGAGACAATTTAGAAATAAATAAATGAAAGATGAATGATACACGAGGGAAATACAGTAGTCCCCTCCTCTTATGCCCGCTGTGGAGGTCTAAGGCTTCAACTCGCGCTGAATCCTAAATATACGATGTGTTTTCCTGGCCATACATTCCTAAGATACAGTTTAATTTATCAGTTCGGCACAGTCAAAGGTTTACAACAATCACTAGTAATAAAATAGAACAACTATAACAATATACACTAATGAAAGTTATGTGAATGTGGGCTTCAGCTCTCCGTGATCTGATTGTCCGTAGTATTTTCTGGCCTGGCCGACTGCAAGCACCTGAAACCGTGGGCAGTGGAATCACGGATGGAGGCACCTTGCAGTCTCACTACGCAGGTTCTTAAAGATCTTAAGTCAGTTCAAGAGAAAATGTACACCTATGGTTGCGAGCCTGTGATAAGATTCTCAACTTCGCTAATAATGAAAGACACAGACATTAAATGACAAACGCTACCAAGGGAGCAGGGAATGGGCCAACTCAGGTGGGAGAGCGGATTTGTGCCACTGTCTCTGCAATGGATAGAGCACTACTGTAGTTTTCTACCTCAATAAAGCTCTTAGAAATAAATAAATGAGAGCCAAGTATTAATGTCAAAATAAAAGCGAGGCAGCAAGTACAGCTTTATTCCCAGCTGAGAACCTGCACGTTACTGAGGAGCGTTTAGTCTGTGCCTTGCAGGCTGGAATACCGCCTTGTCCGTCCTTCTGTGCGAGGTGGTCCGAAAGTGCCAATCATGGGGTGATTACTCTCAGAAGTGCCTCCCTGAAGGGTTGAGTGCCGTTAAAAGGTCTTGGGAATGGAATGGCAAATCCTCATATCCTTTCACAAAGCCTGGTTCTTCTCTAATATTTTGTGCGGCTCTAATCACTGCAGCTTAAGAAAGCTGTGATGGAGGCATAGGACATTCGGTCAAAGCTACAGAAGAGTGTTGAGTTTGGTTAAAAGACGATTTGGGAAAAAATGAAGGTGGGGCGGGGAAGATAACAAACCTTCAGTATCATGAAGAGGTGGAGAGAGTAGAGTGAATTGGATTTGCCCAGAAATCTTCATGTTCATGACTGTCAAAAGGCAGACCTCCTGTAAGAATTTAACAAACCTCATCACACCAGGAAGGACGCAGCTTCAAATATAATTGGGCTAATCTGGGGTGTTTGCCACATTCTGGGCAGAAAGCCGTAGAATGGGGGAGCTAGGGAAAAGGAGATTTAAGGAGCATCCTCCCTTCCAGACCATAGTCTCTATCCCCAGGCTGTTCTGTTAGCAGGAAGAGGGGCAGATGTCCCCCAGCTTCTCCTGGCCTGTGTTTCGGAGGTGTCCTGGATTCCAATAATTGTAGTAAGGGGACAGGTTTGCACCACGCTCTCAAGAGACTGAGCCTGCTGCTGGCCAATGAAGGAGGCAGTCCTGGCGCAGGATGCAGCCAGAGGGCCCCTGGGCCACCGTCCGTCTGTAGACAGGTTGGACCAGTTGGAATATGGGCTGTCTGTCCATAGGGCACTGTCTGGGTAGGGGGCGGGGTACACTCTTGAGCCCCTTTCCTGAATGACTGCCATGCCTTCCTCCATGCTGGGTGCTGCTGACAGGCCTTTTCTCCTCTAATTTTCCAGACTCCAAACCACCCAAGCCCAAGTCAGAGTCTGCTGGTGGCCAGCCTCCCTCGGGGGTGGAGGAGGAGCTGCTCAAGAGGTGAGCTCCCTGCTCAGGCTGAACATGCACCCTGCTGGTGCCTCCCCTCTGAGGGTTTGTCTCACATATTTGATCTTATTTAGTCTGCACGGACACCCTAAGGTAGAGGTGGCACCAGTCCTTGTTTAAAGATGAAGAGACACTGAAAGGGACTGGAGTGTGGGCTTCTTGTAAAATTCACTTTTGAAAGCTGGCTCAGTGGCTCAGTGGCTCAGTGGCTGGGCTGTCTGCGCCTGTGTCGGGGTGCAGAGCTGAGCCTGCACAGTTGAGCCGGTTGCCTCCATGGGCTGACTCCCAGATGCCGCTTTCATCTGGGTCTTGTCCTGATTAAGCCTGTCGGCGCCTCTGAAGCATGTAAGCTTCGTGCCTGGCACGGAGCTCTCGGGGAATGCTCACCACCGCTGCAAGCGGTTCATCACCACGTGTGGTGGCGCTGGCCTCTGCGAGCCCTAAGCACCCTGGCGTTAGATGGAGGAGGCAGAGTGTCAGCCACGGTGGCGTGCTCCCTCTGGTAGGTCGGCCGTGTGGTCTTTCCCATAGTCATGGCCGAAGACGCACATTCTAAGAACTTCCCTTCCCTAACCCTTAGAAGCCTCTCCAAGAATAACAACCTGAGCCTCTGTGTGTGTGTGTGTGTGTGTGTGTGTGTGCTTTTAAACATTAAAAAGTGTTCAAGTAACACGTGCTCGTGAAAGACTTAGACAGTATATAATATGAAAATATTGATACATTCATCATCAGAAAATAGCCACCATTAAATTAATATTTTGGAGTTTTTCTTTTCAAATGTCTTTTTCCCCCTAGTTTAGGATTATTTGTTTCAAAGTCATATATAATTTATACCTTGCTATTTGTACTTAGTCTTAGAATTATTTTCCATTTGTTCTACCTGCTTTATAAAAATATTTATTGCTCAAAATGTTTTTTATTGGGTTCTCAAGTTTTAGATTCAACCCATAAACAAATCAAAGAATGTATTTTCTTTCCTTTTTAAAATTTTTTTAAGAGAAAAAAGGCAGGCAGGAAGAAAGGAAGTGAGAGAAGGAAGAAGCATTTTTATTTCTTTGTTCATTTTGACTTTATCCCCTGTCCCCAGGTCACAAATCCGGGTCCCTGGGCTTCCCACGGTTGGTACCCAATCCTCTGACTCAGCCACCCGAGTCACCAGGATGTGCCCAAAGAATGTATTTTCTAATAGTGATAGAATTTACCATTGTATGGTTGTGCAGTATTGTCTTTGATTTGACCTGTCTTGTTGAACATGTAAGTTGGTTGCATTTTTTAAACTATGATAATACTGCTGAGAACAACTTAGTACCAACATTTTTTTTTTTCCTCTCTTTAGGTTTATTTTAGGCCAGACTTAGGTTGAAGGGTAGGAACATATTCAGGATGTAAGTTAAATGTTCAAAACAAAAGGATGCTATGATAGAACACCCTCAAGTTCCCAGGGCAGGCAGGAGAAGGTGGGGCTTCCCCCTGGGCTGACCCACTTTGAAGGCGTGGCTCACAGGGATTGAACCCCTGTCCTGACAATGTTCCTTTGGCATGTGACTGCCTGGTGCCTGGTTTCTCACCTGGCGGCTTGGTCTCCTTCTGTTCCAATCTGTATTGTCTTAAGTGAGAAAGTGTCACTGAATCCCCTTGCCTTGGGGACTGTCACTGATGCCTGAGCTTAGAGGGTGGATCAGAGTGTGGGTTTCACAGGTGTCTCTCCATCCAGCTTCCAAGTTCCACTGACCCCCAGATCAGTCCTCTGGTCAGCTGGCATGAACGCACAAACCTCTCCTTGGCTACTTGACCAGTCATGCCATCTGCCTCTGCTTCTCTGTCTCTCTTCCTCATAGGTACAGGCAGGAGCAGGCCATGTTCCAGGAGGAGCTGTTCCAGGTGGCGCGGAAGGAAAGAGAGGCCGCCAGGAAGCACCGGACTGAGTCCCTTCAGCGGAGGGAGGACAGTGCTGACCAGGGCAAGCAGCAGTCAGCCCAGCTGGTGAGTCAGGTCCCTCAGAGTGACCTTTGTGCTCTGCAGCACCAGGAGGCTAGGTCGTGTCCAGGAACCTGACCTGTCTGAACTCTTAGTGTCCCCTCTCTGGAAAGAGTGTCTTCTAGGGACTGGGCACTTGGGTTCTCCCGGCCCTGGCTGGGCCACTGAGCTGCCTCTAGCCTGTGTTTTCACTGCAGAGTTCCCGGTCTCTACAGGAAAAGACTGTGGGTCATTCGACGGGCTGTCCCACTCTGAAATGTCACACCCTCAGTCACTTCTGTTAGCTTTGGGGTGGCTGGCAGGTGCTGTTAGTAGAGATAAGTTCCAGACTGTACTTTGGAGGATTTAAATGAGAGGAGAAAAACAGAACCTGAACAGAAGCATAGAGAACTTTCATTCCTCGTCCGAATCAGGGTTTTAGGCAGAGGCCTTCAGCCTTTCATGTTTGGGAACACCACATCCCAAGCTGTGGGACCAAGTTGGATGCTGAGGCAGACTCCGTGTGGCTGTGCTGAACAAGTGAACTGGCTGCCACATCTCCTCTAGGCCTTCTCTGACCATGTCCCGATGCCCTTGGCTGGAACCTGTAACCTTGTCTGGAGGATTTCCTTTCTCACGCGCTGAGGGTGGTTTGACATTGAACGCACTCTGCTGCCCTCTCTCCTTGTGTCTGACTTTTACCATATTATTTTTTAAAAATTCCTCTTCTGTATAAGGGGATGATTCAGCTCATTATTGGAAAAGTTCATAAAACTAATGACAAGGAAAGGTAATATTTTTATAACCTACTTCTGATGACAAAAATGTTAGCATTTTTCATCTAGTGCAGCAGCAATGAGCTGTCTGTAGTCTGTTTATGCACGTTTCCTGCCACTTGCAGACTGGCAGAGTCCTGGTTATAACTGGCGTGAAGGCCTTGGGCATCCCTGGAGCCTCAGGAGGTGAGTTTCCCTCCGAATTGGGGGAGAACGTCTGCGGTTCAAATCAAACATTCTAGAAAGAAAAAACAGAGCAATTTTCTTGGCTGAGTCTTCTGATGGGCAGAGCTTTAAAAATCCAGTGGATGGAGTAATAAAGGTCTGGCAGAAGCGTTCCTGTAGGGGAGAAGGAGATTTATGACCTTGCCTCTTGGATTTCTGATACATATTATTAGGTACATGAGATTGCAGTACGTCTGATAGAAAGTAAATCTTCCTTTTTTCTTTTGTGGTGAGCAATTCTTTTATTGTGTATACATAGCTATGTGTGCATGTATGTTTGTAGGCATATGTATATATGTGTGTATATAGTCTGTGTGTGCCAGTTGTATGTTAGGCACTGGGCTAGTTTCTCGATCAGTGGAGATAAATAAGATGCAGCTCCTGCCCCTCGGAAATCTGCTTGTTGGGAGAGTTAACTGCTCTCGGAGAGTGACTGTGCAGTTCCTGTCACACCATTGGGACAGGAAGTACCAGAGGAGGAAGGAGGCCGCCTGACAGCCCGAGACTGGGGTCTCTTCTTCCTTGGTGGGAACGTCTTATATGAGGGGTGACGCATGAGCTGGATCTTGAAGGAAGCATGGACGTTTGTCAGGTGGAGCTCAGCGACAAGGGTATGGCAGATGAAGGGAGACTGCCGGAGCACCGCCCCTGTGCTGGGGGAGATGAGCTGCTGCGACAGGGAGGTCAGGTTGCTCCAGCGAGGGTGTGGAGTGAGGCTCTGGAATTCTGTCTGGGAGTTTTGGGAGATGGTTTTCTTGCTCTTCAAAGGAGGCACAGAGAGGAGGAAGCCTCTCTTCCACTGAACGCCAAGCATTGGAAGAAGCCCTAAGAGGCAGATGAAGGGGTTGGGCCAGATCCCACTGGACAGAGGGCAGTGACCAGTGAGTGCCTCTCTGCCTACATGTGCCCGGCCAGCCTGAGGAGGCCCCAAGGTCCCCCAGAAGAGTGGCTTCTTGCTCCACTCTTGGGTTTGCAAAGTTTTTTTTTCTTAAGCAGAAGGAAGCACTTCTTTTACTTTTATTTAGTTATTCACACTGGTTGTTTCCCCCCAACCTGGGACTTGAGCTCAGGTGTAGGGGACCTGCGACCTTTGGAGGCTGCTGCCCTAACCGCCGCTCCACCAGGGTGTGCCGTCGTGGAGTTTTGAACTGTTGTTTCATTCTTTTCAGGGTCCAGGCCCTCTGAGAAGTGCCTCCTTGAAGTCTGTAATTAGGCTTTCAAGAAAACCTTAGGTTCAAAGTTTCAGAGTTGCAGTTTTCTGAATTCCAGAGTTGGATGAAAAACTGGGCTTTGATAGAGCTGTGGCCTCTCTTCCCGATTTTCCCCTCTTGCCTTTCTGATCTCCTTCCCCAGGTTATGAACTCCTCGAGGCTAGGGTGATGGGGTGCCCATTGTGGTCTTCTCAGACGCACAGTGGACGGTAATTGGAGGGTCGACTTGGAGTGGACGGTGGGCGGGGTAGGGGGCGTGGGGGCATGGGGTCGTGGCGCCTCCTTTTGGAGACTTGCCCTGCAGTCCCTCCTCCTTGCAGTAGGGGAAACAGGTACCAACCACAGACCCTTGAAACGGTGACGTGGTTCCGCCCTCAATTCCAGCGTGTGGAGATGGAGGTGCGGGCTCCCCACACCAACGAGCAAGCCTAGAGAGCAAATGGATGTCCTTTACTTCCATCAGTGCTGACCTGTCTCCCTGGACAGAGCGTCAGATCCCAGGGTTGGGGGCCAATCCACCAGACTGCCCCCCCATGCCCCCACTTTCAGAATCAGTCACAAGCCCAGGTTATCGTTTGTGCTTCTGACTGACTGGCTATGGATGGGAGGTTCCAAGGGCCTCCTCCTTGCGTTTGGTCAGCTTGCTGGAGCAGCTCACGGAACTCAGAGAAGCGTTTTACCGACTAGATCGCCAGCTTATTAGAAGAGGGTATAGGTCAGCAGCAACTGGTGAAAGGGTTCGGAGATCCTGAGTTCCCACATGGTCACCAACCCAGAAGCTGGCCAAACCCCGTCCCTCTGGGTTTGTGTGGAAGCTAGTTGCAGAGGCGCCGGAGGCTGAATTCAGTGCCACTTCCTCTCCTCTGCCAGAGGTTGGAGGTGGGGGTGCCGTGGACTATAACTGAAGGTTCCAACCCTCTAATCACATAGCTGGTCCCACAAGCAACCAAGCCCCTTTCTAGGTGCTTTCTAACAGTCAGCTCATTGACATAGCAAAAGACACCTGCGTTGTTCCTGGCACTTGGGAAATTCTTTTGGGTTTTAGGAGTTGTGTGCCAGGAGCTCAGTGACGACCAAATGCCTATTCCTTATTATAAATCACAGTATCACACCTAGAATGGAGAACACCTCCCAGGTCTGACCTTTTCAAAGAATAAAGCAAAAATGAAACAAAGAAAGCCTTTCAGTATAATGATATCTGGACTCAACCAGAAAGCAGTTTGTATGGCATGACGCTGTGACTCACAGCTCTCTGGTTTAATTTTCGTGAAACAAGGCAGCGAGTGGGGCTTTGGTGACTCAGGTCTGGGTTGGAAAGAAGCTGTTTGACACAGAACCCAGGAGTCCTGACACTGGGGACAACTGTTTTGCAGGGCTGTTTGTTTTAGAACCTTAGCGGCCTGGGAACTCTGGTGGCCTTGTCCTAATGCCTCCTTCCATGTGAGCTGCAGACAGAGACCTTGACGTCCTCAGGAAGTGCTGGTAAAAGGCCGTCATCTGGGAAAAAGTGAGACCGTGACTTGCAAAGCCCCTCTCTTCGATTTTCTGAGTCTTGTGGAGATTTTTCTAGATTAGCTCAGGGAATGACAAACTTTTTCTATAAAGAGCCAGATAGTAAATATTTTCGGCTTCGCAGGCCACATCTGGTCTCTGTCACATATTCTATGTTGTTTTTACAATTCTTAAAAAATGTAACAACTATTCTTATCTCAGAGCCCGTATCAGACGGGTGATAGGTTGCCTTTGACTAGTGGGCAAGAGTTTGCTGACCTAGACAGTACGGCTCCAGAGGTTTTACTTTTTGTTATTGAGATAGAATTAGCATATAACATGATAGTAGTTTCAGCTCTACAACATATTGATTTGATATTTGTATAGACTGTGAGCTAATCATCCCCAGTAAGTCATCCATCATCACATAGCGTTATAAACTGGTTTTTCTTGTGATGAGAACGTGTAAGATCTACTCTTAGAAACTTTTCGACATTGTATGAACTGTAGTTCCCATGTGGTACATGGAGATTCCCATTTTTCCAGACGTTCTGAATAACTGGATGCCTCAAAAGGCTGGGCTTGTGGACAGAGGTGGTGGAGCCCATTCTCGGTGTGGTTATTGCTGGTGAGAAGTTTCGTGACATTGTGGAATCAGACAGCCTCAGTCTTCTGATCTGTAGAAGGATTTTTCTGGAGACACTCTGGCGGGCTGTCATGAACTTCCACATTTCACTCTGAATCTTTTTTCCATCTGGGTTTTTTTATTTGTCTGCTGCTATTCCCCATCTTTTTGTACATATTTTCGCTTTTTCTTATGGAGCCTCGAACGTATATATTTTGGTAGCCTGCAGTCTCTGATAATCCCAAACATCCGAGTCATCTCTGGGTTTGGTTCAATGGACTGTTTTTCTTTCTTGAGACTGGGAATGGGTCACATTTTCTTGCAGCTTTATGTAACTTGTAATTTTTCTTTTTTAAAGGAACGGTCTGGGCAGGAATGCAAGTGAGCAAGCAGGCAGCAGGGAGAGAGAGGAGGGAGAATTCTATTCATTTAGTTGTTCATCTTGGTTGTTCTGCACTGGCCCCAGAATGCGAACCTGGGTGCTTGGAATATATGTGAACTGGAGGTGATGGACCCTACCATTACTCCACCAGGACACACCTGGAATTTTAAATTGATGCTGGATATTGTGTCAGAAGAACAGTGGAGACTGAGGCAAATAGTGTTTATGGCCAGAAATGGCCACTCTTCTCCTTCTGGCAGACCATTAGTGTCAGAGGCTGACTACATCCAGTCTGTTGTTGAGCAAGGCCCATCCCCAAGTCTTTTAAACAGTACAGGTAAGGCCAGAGATTCTCATAACCAATGCCACCTTTATTTCCCTTTCCCGTTTCTTGTCACTAACTCTTACTTCATGCTCCAAGGAAAAGTGAAAAGGGCAAAGTAATATGACTGACCTTGATCCCTCTCCGAACATTGAGGCCCATGTGGTCACCAGTGAGTGGGGCCAGGCCTTCCACGGGCAGGCAGGGTCTCCATGAGCCAGGTGTAAAGGGACAAATCGCACAGCTGACGATATCCCTATCCCACTTGTGGCCACGTTGGTCAAAGAGCAAGGGTAGGTACAGATCATTCATTATCTTAGAAAATTGTAGTCATTAGTTGCAAGGGACACTGTGAGGCCTTCTGGTTTTCACTTTTCTTATTAAGGTCTAAGTTAAAATAACCTGGCCTTGTGGTTACATGTGATGATTTTGGGAGAAAGGACAATTACAGCTAGGTTTACATGAAAAAACTGGTTCAACCATATTTTTAGCTGATTATATATCAAAAAAGAGACTTTTGTTTAATTTCTCATCTCTGCCATACACTGGGCTGGGGGGAGGCATAAGACAATGACATCCAGCCATTGACTAGGGACCTGGCACCGGAGGGCAGGGATGACCCTAGTGCACCAGCATTGGACCGTGACGGCCACCGTGAGGGTGGAGGTGAGATTGAACTCAGGGAGCAGGTAATGTATATGCTAGGCACACAGGTTCCCCATCAAATGGAGGTGTTATTCTGGGACAGCAAGGCAAGCAGAGCGTGGGGCTTTGGTGTCGCAGTGCTGTGTCTAGAAGAGCCTGTCACTGTGGTTCGTTGCTCTTCTCTGTAAAAAGGGGCAGACTGGCTGACACAGTGTCAGGAGAGTTACAGTGTATTCTCCTCTTCTTTGCCTTCAGTCTCCAGTCTCTGAAGAGAGAGGCTGGAGGCGGGGAGGCCTCCCAGAAGCACCTTGTTTGTGGGCAGATGCTTTGGGTTCCTGTGTGAGTGGGACAGGTGTGGAACTCGCTGCTGGCAACTGCTTTACCACCATCACTTGATTCTATGTCCATCACTCACCCTGGCTTCCCAGCCTGCTGTGTGTTGGCCCTAGGAGCTCGGTGAAAATACACACAATCGGACCTTTCGCCAGAAGCAACTGGTTTAGACTTTTTGCTCCTGTGACCGGAATCTGTGTTCCCCCATGCCAGCAGGTCGCAGACCCAGAGCTGCCTTCTCGCTGGCCTCAGGAGCTTGTGACCCTGGAGAGCTTCTTGGCGTTCTTTGCTGTCCCAAACAGCTGGGGAACTCAGCAACCCGTGGCTCCCTGTGGTCCCTGAGAGCAGGGGTGAGTGATGGCCCCTGTCTCCGTATATCTTCGTCAGACTTCCTGGCCTCGAGGAGAGCAACTTCTCTTTCCTGTGCTGGGGACAGCTGGAAAGGAGAGGAGTTGACTGCTGGTTTGCCTGGGGTGGCGGGGCAGGGGAACTGGGCTAGGCATTTTGGGGACAGGCGATGATAAACTACCACCAGAGCCAGTGGCGATGACCATGTGATGTGATGATGGCGAGTGACACTCATTGGACTCCCAGCAATAGCCCAGCCTTTGTGAACGCCCAGGCCTCAGTGTCTTGTGCAGCAGCCTGCGTGACAGTGGACCCATGGGGCAGGAGCGAGACACCTTCTTAGGGGCATGCTGGGCTTGCACATAGGTGCTCCCATCTAAGTCACACTTCAGGGCACCAGATGTGCCCCGAGGCAGGCCCAGCACCTCCCTGGAAGCTGTTAGGGTTGTTGTCCATGAGGTGTGTCCTGGCATGTCCTGAGCTGGGCGAGTCCTGGCTTTCCCTCAGCTGTTTCACCCATTGTTGGACTAGCTGAGGGGGTGTCTGGTGTGGGGAGCGGGGTGCCCAAGGTCATTGACAAGGTCACCAGTGTGGCGCCAGTGACGAAGAGGGAAACAGTGGTCTCTCGCTGTTTCCGTCTGAGGAGAGCGTGAGGAGTCTGGTGACGACTCCTCTGTGAGGGAAGAGATTGCTGTGTGGACATCCCAGATTGAAAGGCAGGGATTTCAGAGCTGGGCTCTGCAGAGCAGCCCTGCTCTGGAAGGAAGGTCCCCACACTTGGGGTTGTCCGGGTGTGCATCGCGTGCTCTTATAGTTAAGAAGCTGGGATTCGAGTAGGTCTCCCGGCCTGGCTCATCCAGGCTTCGAGGCGCTTCTGTGCAGCACTGCCTGGCAGACTGCAGATGCCTGGATTGTCCCTTTCCGCTCCGTGTGGAGCTCAGGTGACCTCTGCTGTGTGCTGACAGAAGCTGGAAATCCTCATTAGCTGCTAACTTTGTTAGGCAAATGGCTGATTGCGGTTCCATTCTTGGTGTCATTGCTTCTAATTAGCAGATCGCATGTCTACAAAAATGTCTGTTAGCGCCAGGGATGAGCTAAAGAGGCTGACAGCTGGGCTGGGATCTGGAGGGAACGGTGAACGAAGCGTCTTCTCCTAAGTCTCTTGAGGGACTCAGCGGCCGACCTCGGCCTGCCGCCCTGGCCTCTGCATGCCTGATGGGTCCCACGGGACCGAGATGCAGGAGACTGCCTGGGAAGAACCTACAGGGGCGGGACGGGGGGTGGCGGGGTGGTACGGTGTGACCTCAGCCATCTGACCAAAGATCCAAAGCAGCAGGTGGCCCCGCACTGATCCACTGCTTTGTTCCATGTGAGCTGGCCGGGGCCTGGCTGAGAGTTTCAGCCTTTGCCTTTGCGGAGGATCTTGTATGGCCGTGTGCAAGCCTACGATGGCGGGTAAGCCCCTGGTCACGGAGTCCTGCATGTGCATGACCTTGCTTTCCCCTGAGAGTTGCGCACTCAGGCCTGCCCTGTACCCTCTGTGCCCAGGGCTGACCCCAGCCCTTGCCGACCATGACAGCAGCATCTGTGACTTTTCCGTCCTGCTGAAGTGAGAGTGGGCCTGTGCTGGCTGCCCCTCTGCATGTCCCCGGGCGCCAGCAGGACTGGGGAGGGGGTAGCGTCATGGCTTTTTGTTAAGTCCCTGAATGGGGTTTAGTCACATAGCCTTGTGGAGCCTCCATTCTGCCTTTTCTTTTTTGTGAAAAAGTGTTTGAAATTTGTCAATTAGGCAGATTGTGTTTGCCCTCTGTGGTAGATGCCACTGCTGACTAGTGACAAGGTAAAGAAGCCAACAGTGGTTATTTGACTGACAGACACCGACAGGGAGCAGAAGCTAAGTCTTGGGTCTTTCCCCTTCCTTCTGTGTCTCCTCAGTGGCTGAGTTGGTCCCCATCTCCCGAGTCTGGGCTCCGAGATGAGTGCTCTTGAATAGAGCAACATGTGTGCCAGTTTGGAACACTTTTGGCTGTGAGTCGTGGAAGCCCAGGTGGCAGTGGTTTCAGCAGTGGGGGTGTGTCTATCGCACGCGCAGTAAATCCGGGGGCAGATAGCCCAGGCGTTATGTAGCTTAACGTACTGGGAGGGTCCAGGGTCCTTTCCTCATCAGCTGCCTCCTCCGTACTCTCCTCGTGGTTGCGGGATGGCTGCTGTGCCTCCATGCATCACATCAGTTTTCCAGGTGTGGTGAAGGAAGGGCCAAAGCCTTTTCTAGTGAGGCTGTGTTATTTCATACAGGAGGGACACCCTCCTCATTACTTCAGTAGCAGAAGTACAGCACAGGGCTACCTCCGTCTCAAAGATAGACTGGAACAGGGAGTAGTTTTAGCTGGGCAGCTGGGCACTTGACTGCACTCCTGCCCCCAAGTCATGTGGATATTATTAAAGAAAGGACTGGACACTTGTCAGAGGATGAGCAGCGCCTCTGTACCGTGGAGGCTGAGGTCTGTTAGGCCTGGGCTCAGGTTCACCAAGGACGACCTCTGTGACCTTGTACACGTTTAACCTCCACGAGTCTCAGTTTCCTCACATGTCAGATGGTAAACATTCAGAATGGTTAATGTTTTAAGGATGTGATGTAAGCAGAGCATTCCAGCACCCTGTCAGACAGATAGATGGAAGGCAGCCAGTGAATTCTTTTCTTTGCACGATGCAGGAGTCCCCAGATGCTTTAGCAGAGACGCTGAACAAGTGACCTGCATGAGCTGAAAGCGCAGACCTGGGGAGTGGTGTCCCCCATGTGGAGGGAGGTGCTAGCAGCACCTGGGCCTGCTGGGCCCTCCTTCGCTTCCTCTCTCAGCCGCCCTGCAGCATGTGCCTCTCTTCCTTAGCCTTGTCTGAAGCTGGCCTTCCAGATCCCACGGCCTGGCCTGTCTCTCCTGACTCCTGATCCCCAGGTTACTTTGGGCTGGAGAGGAGGCGTGCCCTCTGGGCTTGTTCTGGGTGCCAGGATTGGAGAGTTTGTGACCCTGGGCTCTAGTTAGCTGAGGTAGGTGCCCACTTCCAACATTTTTTTTTTTTTAAGGTAACTTGGATTTACAAAATAATGTAATTCAGTATGATCAGGTTCATTATTTGTCAGTGAACCCCACCACCACACTTTCACTAGTCTTCCACCACTGCCCACTGGGCCTGCCACCCCTTGCTCTTACCCCCCAGCTCCAACCCCCTGATAACCTCAGTTCTGTTAGTGTCTAAGGATTAGTTTTTGTTTCGTCTGTTCCCTTGTTTTATTTCTTTATGTTCCACATGTGAATGAGGTCATCTGGTATTTGCCTTTGTTCTTCTGACTTATTTCACTTAGCATAGTCGCTCCAGTTCTAGCCACGCTGACACAGATGGCAGGGTGTCGTCTTTCTAGGACTGTGTGGTGTTCCACTGTGTGTCTGTACCGTGTCTTTATCCATTCATGTGACGATGAGCAGTTTGTTTCCAGGACTTGGTGACTGTAAATAGTGCCGCAGTACATATGGGGTTGCATTTATCTCTGTAAATGAGTGTTTTTGTGTGTTTTTTTTTGCAAATATTCAGAAGCTTCTATCCATTCTTTGTGGAGTCAGGTGCCCTACACTTGGCAACACTTCCTCCCTGCTTTCGATTCCTGGTGGGACTTGTCTGGGAGTTCTGGGGCTCTGCCCTTTGCTAGGACTGGGGTGCCTGGTAACGGAGTATGAGAGAGAGTATGTGTGTGCATGTGTGTAACTGACTATCCAGAGAGGGGTCTGCTGAGCTCTTCATCCCAGCCCACCCTGGCTCGCCCAGCCTGCTCACCCATTCTCCTCCTATTTGCCAGCTCCCTGGCCTCCCTCACACCCTCCCCTGACACACCCAGCCTTCCAAAGCCTTTCTTCTCTGTATGTAGTCCTTGGTTTCCCCCATGGCCCCAGCACCCTGCCCCACCTCCACGGCCCCTCTCCTTTCTCTGGCTCTGGCAGTTGGTGTACAGGGCGTGTAGGGCAGAATCCGCTGAAGGGCCTCTGTTCTTGGGGCTCCCAAGTGTCAGACAATGTCGAACATGGGGCCCATTCTCTAGTTGACTGGTCGGACACGATGTCGGCACCTTATCTTCACGCTGACACACACTGGACATTAATAGAAATACATCGCCAGGGCACACGTGTGGAATTTCAAGCAGCCGCACGGGCTGGTGCCTTCGATAGCCTATTGTGTGCTTAACCTCTTCTGAAGAGGTTTTTGATGAGAAATGAGTAAGACTTGTTAACTCTAGGCAGCTGGGTATGTGGCAGGTTTTCTTTCTTCCTTCCCCCGCCTCTTGATTCTCTGCTGCGCTTCCCTAATCTTCACTCCAGAGGAGTGGGCTTTGCCGCCTCAGGATTTCCTTTTAATCTACTGCTGCTGGAGTGGCTGCGACAGCACTGGCCAGCCTGGGGTGTGGGCCCTGCTCCCCAGACACTTCCCTGCTGACAGCTTTTTTGGCCCTCAGTTTCGCATCCTGGTCTCAGCCCAGCGGCAGATCACCATGACTGGGACCACTGACTTCTTTTCTGAGATGTCCTGAGCCATTGGAGCCATTTTCTTTTCTCCCCTTCATCTCATCTCATCTCGTCTCATCTCATCCCTCCTCAGGTGACACCTAGTGCTGTGGTCTCAGACCCAGGAGGAGAGGGACTCACTCGGAAGATCTGGGTCTCAAGGTGGCCCCGGATGGCCGGGTCTGAGCCACTGAGGTGGCCCGGTAGGCAGTGTCAGAGACTTGTATTTGCCAGTCTCTGCTGCTGACGGCATGGGGTATCTTCACAGGCCTCTCCCAGCCGTCAAGGGGAGGTAGGACTGCACACGACTCATCGGCTTTGTATGGGGTGTATGGAGGTCACATCTTAGCGTCTAGGAACCTGTCTGCCTGTGGTAGGGCCTCAGCAGAAATCACACCGGCACAGAAATCAGCGAGGCCTGGCGCGGAACAGCACGCACTGGCCTCATTTTCTGGGTCATGCTTCTCGTAGTTCACCCTAGTAAGGCTGGGTTTGCTTGAACATCTGACATCAGAAAACTGCTTTTGAAATTCTCCTTCTTTGCTCTCTTATGCCCCCTATTCTTGGCTTTCCCCTGAACCTTCTCTTCACTCCCATCATGTCCCCATGCCCTCTAAGAACCCTCCTGATGGCGGGTTACAGCCAGCGCCCTCCTTCCCTTCAGCCTCGCGTCCTTTCTCTGAATCCTCTTTTGCCAGATTGCAGCTGTGGACAAACCTTACCATCTGTGCTCTCTGCACCTGGGTGCGGGCGTCCCTGAAGGGCACTGGAGGGGGCTGTGTGCTGGCCTCTGCAGAGCTTACCCTCCTGCTGGCTCATCCCTGCAGTCCAGCAGGCTCCTGAGCACCCACTGCCCCTGCCCCGGCCCTCTGCACATTCACGTGCTTAGCCTCAACTCAGTCTTGTTTTACCACCCTCCCTTCCCTTACCTGCTGCCACCTCCTCTAGCTCCTCTCCTGCCCCCTGCAGCTGCTCTGTACCTCACCCCCTCACACTCAGCTCCTCCCTGCCTGCAGCTCCTTTTTTTGGGCGAGACTCTTCCCTTTCCTTTATTGTAGTATTTTGAAATAATACTGATAAAATCATAATCTTGCCTCTCAAACTCAGTACAATCTGACCTTCACTTCCATGAAGACTTTGCTCTTGGAAACTAGCACACTCTCCTAGCGCATCTGATGACTTGCCTTCACATTTCCACCATGGGGTGGCAGACACCAAGGGGCTATCCTTCCTTGAAGCTCTTAGCCTCTGCGCCTCCCTCTCTGTGTGCGCTATCCTTCCGTTCCGCACACGTTTCCCAAGGGCGATGTTGCGGGTACTGGATTTGGAGCCCAGTCTCAGTCCTGCCAGAGTGGACTGTCCAGTGGAAGACAGACATTAAACACATAAATTCTCCTTGAATTACAAACTGAGGTGGGTATAATGCTGTCAAGTATAAGGTCTTTAGAGAAACAATGGATCCCAGTTTAGATGGAGTCACGCTAATGCATCTCTGAGGAATGAAAATTTAAACCAAGACCTAGAGGAAGAATGAGAATCAGACCAAGAAGAGGGGCCCTAGGGTAGGAGGGAGCTTGATAAGTTAGAGGAACTGCAGGTAGTGAGTGTGTGGGCAAGGGGCAGGAGCTGGTGGGCAGGGATTTATAGGATGGGGAGAAGTTGGGGTCTGATGCAGTAAGGAGCTATGAAGGTTTTCACAAAGGTTCTGTACAGGCTGGTTTAGAGTGGGCGAGAGCGGTGGCAGGAGATCAGTGGGAGTCCTAGTGAGAGGTCACGGTGACCCAAAGGACAGTGACCGAGGGGATGGGAAGAATTGCACAGAGAAAGAATTGGCAAGTTTGGTGGAAGAGTGGGTGTGTGGGGTGGGCAAGAAGGAAGCGTTATCTTGAACCAGATGCCCCTTGCAGTAACAGGGCCTCTCCCTGCTCCCCCGCTTCCACAGTGGATGCCTGTCCATGGATGCTCAGAGTGTCAGGGCAGAGACTGAGCTGCTGTCAGAGAGACCCCCGGTGATATTTATTCATTCCCCTTTCATGTAATATCTAGAACTGAGTGGGTTCTCGGGCTGCCAGGGGCTCCGCCAGCCGTGGCACTTGGGGGTTCAATGTGGTTGCTCCAAATCTTGGGGTTCGTAGCCTGTGGGAAAGAAGAAAAGAATGAGAGGGCGTACACCTACTCAGTCATTTTAAGGGCAAGACCTGGATGCTGTTTCTGGACATATCTTATTGCCTAAAGGCCAAAACCTTCAAACATGGCCAAACCTAGCTACAGGTGGCGTAGGAAATGTAGTGGAGCTGGGCACCCCACGGAAATGCTCACACTGATGGAAGGGAGGAGCGGATGTTGGGGATGACTGGAAACTTGACACTATTGTCAAGTACCTCCTGTCCCTCTCCAAGACTCCCATATCTGCCTTTGGTCCAGGTCTGTTCAGGTCTTCACATTTCTAGGAGCAGTTTGGACACATCTCTCCCAGTGCCTTCGGGTCCTTCAAACTGAGAATGTCTGGAACAGAACCTGTCTTCTCCCAAACCTGTACTTCGGTCATTTATAAAATATTTTGCTATGGTGATGACTGCCCGCTTCTCAGCGTTCGGCAGTTGAGGGCTCTAGAGAAGGAACAGTGTATCAGTTCTGCCCAGACATTCATGGGAGGTGTTTTTGAGGAGCATGTGGGGATGTTTCTGCAGAGTTGACTATCTTTGACTTTTCCTTTCTAGTGGTCAGCTGGCCTGCCAGGCAGCTGACCTTAGAAGCTTCCATCGAGACCTTGGACATGTGTCTCTGTTGTTTTGAAGATGATCCATCAGGATGCTGAGTATGGCAGAGGCACACAGCTTCTCTCTGGCCATCTGTCCACAATTGGGCCCTGGCCAGACCTTGCAGACGGACGGTGTTTTCCACCAGATCCAATGGAGACAGAGAGGAACAAGTCCTCCAGGGCTGGGGATTCCCTTCTGAAAGTTGGATCTGAATGAGGAGGAGGCCCAAGGTCAAGTCCAGACTGGCCTGGCCACTGGTGTGGAGGCTAACCCTGACTGAGCATAGCCACCTCTGGCATGGGAGGCCCCTGGGTCAGCTCCTCCAGCTTTCGCCCATAGCCTCCCTTGCGTGAGCAGACCCGCCCAGCTTTACTGCTAATTCCCTTTGCAATGAGCCTGAACGTCCCCACATCCCAGTTAAAGCCAGCCCATTAGCACTGCCCCATCTGTCACCATAAACGGAAAGTTCCTCTAACAGGTGGGCGGGCAGTTCTCCCATGCTAATGAGAAATCTAGGAAATTCCTCCGGGGCCTGGAAGCACTGTCACGAGCCCAGCCTTTGCCCTCTTTCACAGGAAGATGCAGCTGACCACAGGCAGTTGGTGCTCTGTGCTGACTCCACCTGACCCCCTTGACCTTCAGAGGCTCTGGGCAGGATGGGAGAGAGATTGTGGTGGGGGCGTTCTCATCTTTCTTGCCCTCTGATTTTCCCTGGAGTCACTACTAGGACTGGAGAAAGGGAATGTGCGTTTTATCTTTTGTTGGCCTTGCAGGGCCTCTGGGGGCTTGTTTTTTTCCTTCTTGGCATCTGATAACACTTCTTTGAACATAGTTGTTTTTCCTCCCAGGGAAGGATTTGCTTGCATGACCCTAAGTTGATTCTTGTCTCGGCCCTCTGGAGTAGCTGTCCGTTGCTGGGCTCTCTGGCCAGAACAGAGCTGGGGTTTTCGGATGGAGAGTTTAAAAATTTGTTTTTTGTTAACACCCAGCAGCTAGAATTGGAGGTGGTAGCTCAGTATGGATTCAGGAGCCCGGTCACCTGGGATCAAGTGCTGCTTCCTAGCTGTGCTCCTTGAAATCTGTTCATCTCTCTGTAGTCCCTTCTGTGAAATGGGGATGATGATCGTGCCTGTGTCCTGGGTTGTCGGAGGATTCCTTGAGACAATGTATGTAAAGTGCTTAGAGAGGCGCTTGGCCCGCAGCGGAACTCACGATCAGCTCTCATGGTCATTCGTAGTTGAAGGGACTCTGCACAGCCCTCTGCAAGGCCCCTACTCTAGCCAACTCAGGGACCCCTCTTAACGCCGAGTAAAACACACTAACTGGATGGCCACGGAAAGGACTCTGCTCTGAGGGGTTCACAGCAGGTCTGGTGTCAGAACCTCAGGGTGAAGGGCAGTGTTCAGAGCCCCTGGGTTTGGGGATGGGGTGGGCCGCCTGCCATGTCCAGCCCATTTCTGGTACCTCAGTGGGAGCAGGCTCTGGGGGCTGAGTCGGCTTGTCTGGGTTTAGGAAGGTGGTGAGAAATACCCTGCTGATTCTTCTACTTTCATTCTGGCCCCAGTTCCCCAAAGCGGTGTCATTAGGATTTTGGTTGTTGCCACAGCCAGAGTCCCACAGCACCTTGTGAATGAAGTCTGAGCGTGCTTTGTCCTAGAGCCTCTTCCTGTCCTGTGTGCTGGGCCCACTAGGTGGCAGTCTTGGGCCACTTGTTGGCGAGTGCGGCGTTGGCCTCAGGCAGGCCTGGGAGGGGGCCCCCTTCCCAGACCTGCCCCCTCAGAGGGCCTAGATACAGCAGAAAAGGCTGGAAAGGCCCTTTATCCTGGACTTGGTCTTCCACTGACCTTTCACCTTTTGCTGTGGCTCCTAGGTTTTGCTTTTGTCTGTCCCCGTCCCCCCGTCCCCCCCCCCTTTGTGTGGCTGCCCTCCGGGTGGCGCAGATCACCACAGGGGTGCTGCCCACTGTGGCCACTGCCTGCCTCCGGCTCCTTTAGTGGGGCTTCCAGGTCGGGAGGGCTCCCCAGTTCTCCCACAGTGTCTAATCCTCATCCAGAGAGTTGCTGGGACCTTGGCTTGGGTCCAGAGAAACAGAGGTGGAACAGGAAGGAGGAATGTTGGGAGCTGACGGCGGGGCGGGGCAGCGCCGGGATGTCTGGGTTTTCACTCCTTGTCCACAGGTTATTTGGTTCCAGACCTGGTAGTCACATTGCTTTTTCTTGCCAAATACCTCATGGCCTCCTCCCAGAGCAGTTCAGACTGTGGTTAAGGCCAAACTAAAAGCTGGATCTGCAGATTTCTTCCCAGACTGGCAGGTGGGAAGAAGGCTGGGGAGGTTCCTCCCACAAGTGCTTCCTGAGGGAGCTGGTGGCAGCCCTTGCATGCCTTTTCCTTGGCTTCCTTTCGCCAAACAAGCAGATTCTGACTTTCTTGTGGACGGTGGACTGCCATGGTTTTGGCAGCCAGTGAGATTTTTCAAGACCTGGAGAAGGGATTTAGAGAAAGTAAGACAGTGTGACTTGAACTCCCTGGGGTGACTAGCTCCTGTGTGCAAGGAATCTCAAGTCAGCATCCAAACATGGACTGTCCTGCTCACGTTTGCTGAGAAGCCAAGGTCCGGCAGCAGGAGCGTGCTGTCCTTTTGCCCTCCAGGAGGCGGGGCAGGAGGGACTCGCCTGGTGCAAATCATCCCGATGACATTCCCATGAGCATGCTGGGGCCCGCCTGCATGCCTGCCATAGCTCCTGCTGGCTGAGCATTGGCCCTGGCCGGCAGGGGTGGAGTCGGGTAAACACGGGGCCAGCCTTTGGTGGAAACAGCTTCCAGACAGCTTGCTGAATTGTCTCAGCCTTATCAGGTCCTTGGCATTCTTCTCCCAGAGAGATCTGCCTTCATCTTCTTCTCCCTTACCCGCTTGCCTCCCCCAGCTCTTTCTGGCATGTGGGCACACTGCCCAGAGCCTCCCTGGGCTGCCTTTCCACAGCAGTGGGCGCAGAGAGGGCCGCAGGCTTTGTTCTTTCTGCTCTGTGGGATGCGGTGCTCCAGCATGGCTCCCTGGGTGGCAGTGGGTGCTGGTGCCGGGGCACACACCAGATGCCTCTGGAAGTTGATGTCACGGGGAGAAACCCAGCAGGATGGTCTGGGGAATCTTACCGGGACTGCTTTCCCGGGCGGTGGCGGTGGGGCGGGTGGGGGGAAGCGATGCAGTCTTTAGACTTCGCTGGGAAAACACTGCTTTGAAGGCAGTGTACAAATTCCAGGTGGAATGTGTGTGGGGGAACCTATTAGAATTATTCATGTGCTTTTTACAGCGTTCACGGCAGCATAGAAATCCCTGTGGTCCTGGTCTTTAATCTGGGTTTACAGGTAGATAAAGAAAGTAACCTATTTCACGTTAGCCCGTAAAATGTCACTGCAGATAGAGCTCCGGTTCTTTGAATCACAGGCTGAACTGCTCTGGGAGGAGGTCAGGAGTAGTAGAAAAAGCCAAAGAATCCCATATCTATGAGTTAAACAAGTGGGGCTGTGGTTAAGTGTCTCTGGGCACCAGTTTCTTCATCTGTAAAATGGGGACAGTTGTCCCTACTTCATAAGGTTGTTGCAAAGATAGGGTGGCAAGTCCTCCTAGTACCAGCTCAGTGCCCCCCACAAGGTGAGTGCTCCTTCCCTCTTGGAGATGGTGCCGGCAGCAGACTGTGGCCCGCACATCCGTTTCAGCTGCTTAACCAGACCCACAGCCCTGGGGAGTGTGCCTGTGTCCCTGGGCCCTCCTACGCCAGGATGCCCAGTGGTACCCCAATAGCTGAGTTCTTTCTAAGGTGCTGGCTATTGGCAGAAGAGGGAGCTGGAAGGCGGAGGCCAGCCTGTCCAGGAACATTCTTCCTGAAGTCTCCTCTCCAAAGCAGGTTGCTTCAAGCAGCTCAGCTGCCAGAGTGAGACTCCTGCATGCTCACCCTAATTGGTTTTCAGGGGAGATTGATTTTTGCCTCTGTAACTGCTGCTAGGAACCCTGATGTCTCTCCTTTGGGACCCCATATCTCCAGATGAATTTTGTTTGTGGCTACCGCAGAGTCCATGCTCCAGCTTTTCTAGCCGGACTTGTCCAGGAGCCCTGGAGACGGAAAGAAAGGTAGGCACCTTCAGCCTTTTGGCCTTGGAGGCTGCCCCTCGGAGCAGTCCTCAGGTTAAGACGACGCGTTGGGCACAAGGAGGTCGGAAGGCTGTTGTCAGTTTTCCTGGCCTTGGAATTTTCCCAGTGGAGGTAATGAGTGGCCATATTCCAGAGTCCTGGGGGAATGCAGGGAGATGCAGAGCGAACCACGCGCGTCGCGGCTGTGCAGTGCTAGCTGGCAGAGCCAAGGCCAGATGTTCTGGCTCCAGAGCAGAAGGCGGCATGTCTGGCACACACGCTACTGGGAGACACTGTGAGGAGGAAAAAGGGTTAAAGGAAACTGGAGTTGAGGAGAATGCCTCTTCTAGCAGCTCTCCGCAGGCTCTGTCCTGGCTGGCGCAGACCCGTCTTCAGTAGGGAAGGAGATGCACAGTCATAGATCATCAGAGCCGGGAGCAGCTACATCTCTCAGCCCCGGTCGCTTGACGGGAACGGAGGCCCAGGTGAGGCAGAGGCTGTGTGTGGAGCAGAGCTCATGCCCGTTTCTGAAAGTCCCCTGTCCCGGCCTCGACTGAGAGCACGGCTGCAGCGTCGTCTCTGCGGCTCCCTGCACAGCGCGGCATCAGCAGGTGTCTTTCACGCCGTTCTTTGAAATCTTGTAGTTTCACTGAGCTCCCCAGGGATTCTGCAATATATCTGTATTTGAGTCACTGTAGCTCTTTTTTTGGCAGCCCGATTATTTAGGCCTGACAGGTGGGCACAACTGTCTCATTAAATGCAGATATATTTGTGTGGCTTAAAAAAATGGGAACATTCCATTAGTCTAAAAAAAGAATACTGGTAGTCCCTCTTATTCGTAAACTCAGTGCATCAAAATTTGTTGTCATTAAATGTATGAACTAGGAACAAAGTCATTACTTGTACCTGTGAAACGCTCGCGTGTTCAGAGGGCTGCAGTCTGTGCCCATGTGCGCACCCGCTTTGTGTGGCGCTTCTCTCTTGACCCTCACCGGGCAGACCGCTGCTACGTAGGGATATTCTCAGCAAGGACTCTGAGGCTTGGAGAGCTTCGGCCACTTGCCCGAAGCCCCGAAGCAGAGCGGGACTGTGACCCCAGTCCCAGCGGGTCTCTGCTGTTGCTGCCCGAGAGCCAGGCGAAACTTGCAGTCTCCCTCCGCCTTCGCCCCCCTCCTACGGTGCTTTGAATCTGGGGCGGAGGGAGGTGGAGAGAGGAAATAGAGATTGCAGCAGCCTCTTGGGTGATTGTGTTAGATACGCCCACTATTGAGAATCGATAGTTTTTGTAAAAGGAGAAAGATGAACATTATTAAAACGCTTCTCCTTTGTCTCCAGAAGAACTGCTGGGGGAGCCATAGGCTGCAGGAGCGCTGACATCTCTCCCTCGCTCTCTCCCAGGCCTTGGAGGGTTTTCCCAGCCCGACTTGCAGGCTCTAGGTTAGTGGGGAAATGGAATTTGTGTCTGACCATTTTCTTTCAAGATTGCCGCCTCCCTGTCAGTCTCTCCCTCCTCTGTTGTACCCACATCATGGGCTGATGTGCTGGCTGGCCTCAGTTTCCTCATGTGTAACACCCAGCAGGGTAAGAGGACTGAATGAGCATCCATTTCACTGTCCACTCACCAAACATCTGCCAGCGCTTTCTGTGCACCATGCTCTGCTCCAGCCCTGGGATGCGAGGAGGGCAGGTGACCTTCCCGTCAGCATGCAGCAGGCGCTCACTAGGTGTGCAGTGTCCTTTTTCCATGCCTCTTTGATTCTTTACCCCTCATAACTTCTCAGTTTAGTCTTCATCTAGTTGTCTGTCTGGGTCTTGTTCAAATAGGCAAGAATTACACTACACCTGTGTGTATTCACCCATGTCCTGCACACCTGTAAATCCTCTTGTGGTATCACACACTCCTATCTCTCCCTCCCATTGTTTTCAGCATGGAAAACCATCTTAAAATCAAACACAGTTTTATGTTTTTCTTGATAAAATTGAAGGTTGGACTGGGGGACATTTACCTCAAGAAAATTAAGATATGATCCAGCTGGAGAAGGTCTCGGGAAAGATACTTCACAGTAGTCAAGCAGGGGTGAGTGGCAGTGGGAGGGGTGGAAGGGAGCAGGGCACATGGCTCCAGCAAGACCAGGCGCTCTTGGAAGACCAGGGTTTATGAGGCCTAGAGCATTGGGAAGGTAGAGTGAACTTGACTCCTTCACTAAACACAAACCAGAGCCAGGAATTATTTCTCGAAGAGCGAATGGGAGATGCTACTTTCACCTGATGCAGAGACATTTTGGGGGTACAAGGTGGCTCAGACTGGAAACATGACCCAGTTTTAAGAAAAGTTTAGATAAAAGGTTACATGCATAAATGCTTTCCAGATCCACGAGGCCACAGAAGTGAGTGAGAAATGGTGATGGAAGACAATAGGGAGTGGTGAGGACCAGGGCTCACACAGCCTTCCCACAGGTCAGCATGCATCGATGGCTGGGAATATGGGCCCCAGGGTCCGTGCCAAACTCTGTGGAGCTCCGTGGGTTTCCAGGGAATTTTAAATATCAGCAACTATTTAAATTTAAAGGAGAAAGAAAAAAACCGGTATTAACAGAACAAATCTAATGGTGAAATATGGTTCAAGGATCTAACAGGTTCAAAACTCCAGTTTGGATGGACTTACCCTCAGGTCTTTTGGGGGAATGTAGTTTCTTGGTAAGCATTTGAGCTGTCATTCAGGACTGGGCAAACTCTCCTGCAAGCCCTCTATGGTCTTGTTGATAACCTTAAGTTTGTCATCTGTAGAACAGGCCACCACCAGCTGCTCTGTATCTGTGAGGAGCTTTAAAATCTTGATTAAAAGACTCCAGCTAAATAGAAAAGACACCCCTGGCAAATTGACAATCTTTCCATGGCCATCAGTGCCCGTCAGCAGGTGCCGCCCCCAGTGTCCCCTCCAGCCTGTAGCTGTCTGCTATTTTTAGCTCTCCTGTAGCTCCATTAAGCATATCCACCTCCTCGTGCCACTTGTCTGTATGTTTAATTATGTAAATGGCGTTACAAATCACAGTGGTGTTGAACTACATCTCATTTCTCAGAGCAAATCAAATCATGTTACACTGTGTCTTGTTGACCATCCATTCAATCTGAAAAGAGGCACGGAAGAGTATGATTTCTTTCTTCTCGTGAGGAAAATGGGTTGGGAAAATGGAGGTCTCTGTAAAAAGGATCTCCTGGGATGGATGTGGGATTGCTTTAAGTAGTTGACTTTTTTCTGTTAACTCAAGACATGGGTTTTGTATCTCTATTAAGCCAGTTCATTGCTGACTCATTTTTAACAATAGACTTTATTCCTCAAGTCACTACTTAAGTTTGTGTTGGAGCAAGGAGATATGCACTATCTGAAACACAGGAGGAGGGTATATGGGGCCAGCAAGACTGTCCTCTAGCAGGTACCTGTAGAAAGGAGGGCTTTGACTCTGCCCTATACCTTCTCCACCTCATTAGGTTAGTGACTGAATGATTTCTTCCAGAAGGTTCTTCCTCTGTCTAGCCTGTATCCCTGAAGTTACAATTTAAGCTCATTCCCCTTTGGTTGATCTTCAAGAAAGAATAGGGAGCACCCTTCTTAAGTAAATACTTTTGTTTCCAGTGTCTTCTTACAGGACCTGCTTGAGTTCTCATGATTCGCTACTTTTTTTTCTCTCAGCTCATCAACATGGATAGATCTTTCTGCTCATCAACATGGATAGATCTTTCTGCTTTCTGTAGTCCAACCCTGCAGGCCCGTCAGCGTCCCTGCCTTCTCTCCATCTTGACCAACAGCTTGAATCTCTGATTGCCTGCTCATTTGTGGAATTTTTGTAATCTGGTGGTCAACCATATTCTTCTACAGTGATTCTTTCAGATACCTGACAGATTCTTCCTATCTGCCAAATCTCGTGTTCTCTACTTTACTCTCTGCCAATGCTTTTGTTGTTGAGTCATTGGATTTCCTTGCAGGTATTGTCATCCCATCCCTAAATCCTTTGGCATACATCTGTCTCCCAAGAATAAGACTGTCTCCTACTGAACCCCATTTAAATGATCATACTCTATCTTATTATAGGTGGGCCATCTTCAGTTTCCTAAACATCCAATCATATCCTTGATAGCTATCTTTAAAAATCTAGGATTCAGTCAAGTGTCATACTTGCAGGTACATGTTATGTCTCACCATTGTCTTTAGTAGTACAGTCACTGAGGCATTATGACAGTGACACTGAAGAGTCCAGTCCTGTGCTTTTGTAGGCCATCCCTCAGCTTGCATCTGTCTGATCATTTCTTCATAATTAAATTCTGCTTAAATGCTTTTAGCACAACATTTGGAATATATTTAATACCATGGAATTGTACATTTAAAATGGTTACAATGGTAAATTTACTGTCACATATATGTTTTGCCACAATAATGGAACGATTTGAAAAAACTTAAAGAATGTGATTCTGGAACGGATAGAAGTCACTGAACTGGAAACAGGATATTTCACAAGTCTCAAAGCATCACCCCACAGGTTACTTAATTCCAGAGGGAAAAAGGAGATTTAAAATAAAGAAGGCTGGTATACAACACCTTAACCCAGTAAGTACGTTTAATGCTATCAGTAATGAGACAAGGTGACATCCTATGTCTCCTGATGTGATACACTCAGATAATCATCTTGAGCAAAACGTTTAACTTGAATTTAGTCATGGAGTTCTGTAGAGTCAGTAGTGATGTCTCTATTTTCATTTCTCTTGTTAGTTATTTGTATCTGTTTTCTTTGTCAGTCCATCTAAGGGCTTGTTAGTCATTTTGGTCTTTTCAAAGAATCAGCTTTTTGTTTAACTGATTATTATTTTTCTATTTTGTTTACTTCCACTTCTAATCTTTACTATTTCCTTCCTTATGCTAGTTTTCTTATGCTAGTTTACTCTTCTATTTCTGCTTCTTCACAGTGTAAACTTGGGTTACTGGTTTGAGATCTTTCTCATTTTTTCTGATAAGTATTTATGCTGTAAGTTTCTCAGCATTACTTCACTGTATCCTGTTTTAGTATGTTGAGTCTTCCTTTTCATTCACATCAGGGTGTTTTCTAATTTCCCTTCTATTTCTTCTTTGACCTATTGGTGTTCAAAAAGTGTTTTGTTTAAGTTCTGCCTATTTATGTTTTTCCGTTTTCCTTTTTTTTTAAAAAAAATTGATTTCTGGCTTCATTCCATTGTGGTCAGAGTAGAAACTTTTTTGATTTCTATCTTTTAAAATTTGTTAAGACTTACTCTGTGGCTTAACATGTTATTTATGGTGAAGTGTTCTTTGTATGTTTGCTAGATCTAATTGGTTTATAGTGTTGTTCAAGCCTTCTATTTTCTTATTGATTTGCTGTCCAAATGTTTTATTCGTTGTTGACAGTGAGGTATTGGGCTCAAACTCATATTGTATAACTGTGTATTTCTCTCTTTTGTGTTGTTAATGTTGGCTTCTTGTACTTTGCAGCTCTATTGTTTGATGCATATATGTTTATAATTGTTACATTTTCTTGACAAATTGACCCTTTATCAACATATCCTTTTGTATCTTGTGGCTATTTTTGACCTAAAGTCGAAGTCTATTTATTGACAGAGCTGTGCAGCTCATTTTTTTTGCATGTGCTATCTTTGTCATTCTTTCAGATTCAACCTATATGTCTTTGGATTTAACATATAGTTGGGTTGTTTTTCATCTAGTCTGCCAATTTCTACCTTTCCTTTGAAATGTTTGTCCGTTTAAAGTAATTACTGAGAGGGAAGAAATTATTTCTATCATTTTACTATTTGCTATTTGTTTTTTCAGACGATGGATAGCTGTTTTTTGACCGCTATTTCTTCCATGACTGCCTTCTTTTGTGTTCAACTTATTATTTTATGTAGTGAACCAATTTGATTCCCTTCTGATTTCTTTTTTTGTATATTCTTTAGATATTTTCTTTGTGGTTACTGTGGAGATTGCATTTAGCATCTTAAATTTATAACAATTAATTGAATTGATACCAGGTTAACTTCAATAGCATATAAACTGTGCTCCTAATTTATAGAGCCAGAAAGTAGAATAGAGGTTACCAGGGCCTGGGAAGAGGAAGATAAGGAGTTATTATTTAATCATTATCAAATTTTTCTTTGAGATGAAGAAAAAGTTCTGGAAATGTATAATGGTGACAGTTGTACAATATTTTGAATGTATTTAATGCCACTGAATTGTGTGCTTACAACTGGTTAAAATAGTAAATTTTATGTTATGTGTATTTTATTTCAATAAAAAAGTAAAAAACAAACAACAACCCAACTCTGCTCTTATATAGAGCCTCCTCTTTATGTCGTTTTCACAAATCATGTATACTGTGTGCTTTATAGTAGACATAATTACTTTTTATGCATTTATCTTTTTTATATTTGCCTTTTTTTTAATACTTTAATTTTCACCTTATTAGAGATCTTCGTTTCTTCATACAACTTCAGGTGACTCTCCAGTGGCCATGAATTTTAACCTGAAGGACTCCTTGGAGCATTTGTTGTAGGGCAAGTCTAGTGATGACGAATGCATTCAGGTTTTATTTTTTATTTATTTGTCTTCATTTTTGAAGGACAGTTGTCCCATATATAGAATTCTTGGTTGAAAGACATGTTTTTTTCTTCTGATATTTTAAATGTCTTCCCGTTGTCTTCAGGATTCCATGATTTCTCATAAGAAATTAGCTCAAGCTTTTTGAGAATCCCTTGAATATAATAAATCACATATTATTGCATCCAAGAGTCTCTCATTGTCTGTTGCTTCAGTCATTTGATTATAATGTGTCTGGGTGCGGGTGTCTTTTTCTTTTAAAGAAAAGGTTCAGGCAGGAATGAAGGTGAACAGATGTAGGCAGGCAGGGAGAGGAGGAAGAAACATTTCATTTGTTTTTTTATTTAGTTGTTTATCTTGGCTGTTCCCACTGGCCCTGAGACGCAAACCCAGGATCTTGAGATGTATATGAGCTGCACCCAACCACTATAACACCAGTGTGGGTATCTTTGGACTCATTGTACTTAAAGTTGAGAGTATTGGGTTTGTAGTTTCATGTCTTTCATCACGTTTGGGGTGTTTTGGCCATCTTTTTTTAGATTTTTTTTTCACCTTTCTCTTTTCTCTAGTGAGACTTCCATAATACATAGTTGGTGTCTCACTAAGTCCCTGAACTGTTTACTTTCCTCCTTTTTTTTTTCTTTCTGTCACTCTGATTCAGTACTTTCAATTGACTTATTTTAACATTTTCTGCATACTCAAACTCGCTGTTGAACCCCTCTGGTGAATTTGCATTTCAGATACAGAATTTTTGGTTATTTCCACTTTGTTTGTTTTTACTACTGGTATTTATTATCTCTTTTGTTCACAGTGTAACATTTTGTGTTTTTTTTTGGATATTGACATTGTGTCCCAAGCTGTATTTCACACCACATCCTCCACCAGAGTCCCTGTGTCCTCTGCCACCATCTTTTCCAATCCTTTTTATAGTTTCTGTTTCCTTACTGATATTCTCATTTTGTTTATATATCATTTTCTTGATTTCCTTTGTTATGTCCATGTTTTCCTTTATCAGTGCTGACCCTCTTTCCAGCCTGAGTTCTGAGTTAGGCAAAGCATAGATGTGCCTGCATCAATCTTTCAGGTCCCCTCAGGCAGGCTAGAACATGTGGACACAATAATTACTGAATAAAATGTGTCCTGCTCCCTCTTGGACCAGTGATTAGGGTCCCACACTGGAAACATAGGAATGGAAGGACTGGGTAAGAACACCACACAGCTTTCCTGCCTGTTACAAGTCACGTTTTTCTTGATGCCACACTTACTTGGATGCTATAAAACCTGCAGCTGTTTTTCGGAGTTCTGACAAAGTTGTTCTGAGAGTTTCTGCTTGTTTTTCATTGTTTCTGTGGGAAGATGAGAGCATGGGGCTACTTTATTTTCCTCTCTGTGGATGATTCTCCTATGAATCAATATTCTGCTAGTTGCAAAATGGTCACTTTGTATTTTGTAATTTCTTTCAAATTTTTGAGTTGACATTCTATAAAAAAGAGTTTTTTTCCCATGTTTAATTATCATCAGTGTGGACTATGTCACCTTCATCAGTGTACAGAACAGAATTTCTCTTATACTGCTTTGCAATGACTTTCTCTGTTTTCACCTTTAATTTGAACTACTTCTAGATTCATAAGAAGTTGCAAAAATAGTAGAGAGCGACTCTACATAGAGTTTCCTCCAGAGGTTGCACCGTGCTTTGCTGTAGCTCAGTATCAAATCCTGGACTTCACCACTGGTACAACGCGTGACGTCGTTCTGTGTCATCTTCTCACGTGTGCATTCCCAGAGCTCAGGCTCTCCGCAAGGCCTTGGTGACGCCACCATGGCTGGGTCTGGGGGCCTTGTTTCTGCTCCCCAGGTGGTCTCCACCTACACCGCACTCCTGCAGGATGGTGGTCAAGTGCCTGCCTACCTGCTCTGCTGTGATGTCACCCCGCACGGAAGGTGGCCAGGCATCTCGCTGCAGGTTGGCTAGGGCAGAAGTCCAGGCTTCTCAGCAGGCCTTTGCTGCTGGGGCGGGCGGCAGGGGTGGGGCGCCTCAGATTTTTCTGTGGTATGAATCCGTAGAAGCAGAGTGTCATCTAAGTGTCTGTCTTGCCAGGCTGTTTCTTTTCCGGTCCCCTGGGTACAAAAGCAGGCCCCTCTGTCTGCTCCCATTGGTGTCCCCTCGAACACAGTTTAGGGTCTACGAGGCAAAGAGAAAACGTAGGGAACTCCTTACACGACATCCATCTCTCCACTTTTCAGGCTCTTAGGTTTGTTGTGTCTGTGTCATAGCCAGAGTCTTTAACTGTGTGTCACCAGAAGGAACAGGAAGATGTATATTTATTCCCGCAGTGTCTTAATTTCTTAAAACTCGTAATTTAAAGGTTTCGACACATGCCGTCAGACTCCTCCTCATAAAATGGTAGTACCAGTTTACCTTCCCACCAGCAGTATCTGGGAGTGCCTGTGGTCCACACCAGCTGTCAGGGGCCTTTCTAAGCTGTGTTCATCTGATAGGCAGAAATTGATGTCTCATAATATTCATTTTTGTTTCTCTGGTTGCAAGTGGAAGCTGAATAGTTTTCATATGTTTATTGGGGTTTTTCTGTTTCCATGAATTGCTTCTTCATGTCCGGAGAGGAGAGAGAGCTGAAAATGGAAGAGAAGGGTATTCTGCTGCTCTACCAGTGAAGGTTCAGCCAGGAGACAGAAGATTTGAACACAGAGACTTTTGTCTCAAGGCCCAGTAACTAGGGGAGAGGTTGCTAAGTGGACTATTGAAGGTAAGGGAGGGAACACTGCTCTTACGGAGGCAGCATTGCAGGAGGTGGCCTCCTACCTCTAGGACTGGAGGAGCAAAGGAAAGAAGCGGCAGTTATTAAAACTCGGTGTGAAGGGCAGGGCCCTTGGACGCCAGGAGGAAAGCTGGTTGGCGCTGTGTCTCCAGCACAGGGGTGCGTGGTAAAGGCCATTCTGGCGCTGACATTCCTCAGAACAGACTGGAGGGAACACTCTCCCGCATTTTCCTTCTAGCACCCCCTCCCTGGGAGACGTGTGGCGCCAACGGGCCAAGCCCAAGTCGCAGAGACTGTAAGGGGCTGCTGGGACCTGACCTTAGACAAGTAAGTGCTCAGTGACCCGCACACTGGTGGTGTTGCCTGCGCTGAGTATCAGTGGAAGATGGACTCTGCTGTACCCAGATGTCTTTGTTTTCTTTTGTCCCTTTCATAGTTTAAACATCATGTCATAGTGAGTATGATTTCAGTGTTAAATTTCGTGTGGCGCATGAATGACTCCGACACTTTTTGCCTGTATACACTGTGCTGTGTGCTGTGTGTGCTGCATGTGTACACTCACGTAGAATTGGACGTCAGGTGTTTCATAGGGGATTTAATGGACTTTCAAGGGTAATTTAAATTTCATCTGATTGTCCCTTTACTTTAGCACCTGTACACCCACCCACCTCAGTCCAGTAAGGTGAGACTTAAACTTAGATTCTTAGATTCCAGTCAAGCCAGAGACTCCCATGGCTGGAGCTGTGCACACATCTTCTCTTGCCCTCCCTTTGTTTATCCTATTAGGATTGATTTTAAATTTGAAAGAGCTGGACTATATTTGTCTTATTCACAGGGCCTAAGGGCACTTAGTAGTGACTCAATAAATTTTCGTTAAATTAATATTGATACTAGCAGCAGTGGGAACAGTATTTCTTTTATACATACTTACTCATTGGCTCCTTGCATCAACTTTGTGAATAGTTATCATTACCAATTTTCATCAGATCGGAGGTGAACACTCCCCCCCCCCTTCATTTTAACATCTCTGAATTTGGGGGTGCATTTTATAATTAGCGACATGTTTTAACTCACTTGTTTTTCTTGTCAGGGGAATAATGGCCCTTTTTATGGTTGGGTGCTTGAGTCCATGACTTTGGGTGTTGTTCTCGCTTTATAGATCAGGAAGCTGGGGTCCACAGAGGGTAAGTGCCCTGTGTCTGCCCCCGCAACCCACAACCCCCAGCTGCCTTCTCTGTGCCTCTGCAGAGAATGGCCCTTTCGCCCTCCCACCTATCTCAGTCTTGTCCGCTCCCCAAGTCTAGCTCAGACTCTACTTGCTGTGCCAGACTTTCCCTTCCCACATCGCCCTGCTAGTCAGCTATCATTTGTTCTTTCTTCCTTTGAACCCATAGCATTTCCTCATGCGCTTGCTTCACCTGCGCATCTACCTCTTTTATTTAGTGGACTTGGCATTTTTCCAGGTATTCAGGCTCCCAGGTCAGCTTGTAAGGTCACCGCCATACATGGTCAGAATTGCCCTTTAGGCAGGAAGACTGGATAGGTTCCAGGACCAGTGCATTCCATTTTTCTACCACTTTAGGCAAATCACTCTTTATTTAGCTCAGTAAGAAATAGTTGGCTTGTATTTGGAAGGCATGTTGTAGGAAAAATACTGATCTTCAGCACTAGACTTGTATGTGAGTGTAAGGAGTGGCTCACACTCCAAGAGATATGCAGGAGCTGAGGTGGCACATGGGGTCCCATCTTCTTACACAGGGCCACACCCCCGACCCTGCCCCTGCCTGCTTTCCACTGCGGGGTTTGGCCTTTGTGGCCCAAGGTAGAGGCCCTGAGTCAAGGCTATTGAACTTGTTTTTCCAAAGCACTTGCTCATGGAGAAAAGCAATTTTGTCTCCATTTTCAAATTAAACATGTTTTTTGGTTTTAATATTCTAAAAAGTTTATTGGACAGTGCTGCTCTAGACTCTCTTGGTATTTATTTATGACTCTCAATTTAATACACAGAGAACACATCCAGCATAACACATGCTAGTAAACAGGGTGGGAAAAGGAATGAACTAATTGCTACCAACTTAGTAACATTCTTTACATCCCCAGAGAAAAGCATCTATGTTCATAAAATGGAGGTGACTGAACTAGCCTGGAAGACGATTCTCTTTTATCTCCAAATAGAATCTTGTACAGAATCCCTATATTTAAAGCAGACAAAATCAGAATCCTTTTGACTGAATTGAGGATGTCAGCCTGACTTGTTCCTTATATAGATGCGTAAAATCCATTTAAAAAAGGTCACTGAACTAGAGTCTTTTCTAACCCTAAAATTACATGATTTTAGTACAGTAAAAATTATAAAGGACATTATGAAGTAGTCAGAATGATTACATGGGGGCTGTAAAAGGTTTTTTTTTTTAATTTAATACATTTATTGAGAGAGGATTCTTATGCCATACAATTTTCTCATTTAACTATCCAGTTCAGTGATTTTTAGTATGTTCATAGAATTATGCAGCCATCGCCACCATCAATTTTAGAATATTTCATCACCCCCTTCATTTCCCACAACCCTCCTACTCTTAGACAGCTGCTAATCTACTGCTTTGCTTTCTCTCGTGATGGATTTGCCTGTTCTAGATGTGTCATAAGCAGGATCATACAACACGCAGCTCTTGTGATGAACTTCTCATTTAGTAAAATATTTGTGAAATTTATCTCTACCAGAGCAGGCTAGAGTACGTCATTCTCGTTTCGTTGTCGAATGATATCCTACCGTATGGTTATATCACGTTTTACATCTCCATGAAGCAGCTAATGGACATTTGAGTTGTTTTTATCATGATCATGTTTAGTTATTATGAGTAATGCTGTTATGAATGTTTGTGTACAAGTTCTTCTGTGTTTTCATTTCTTTTGGGTAAAGACCTAGCACTGGAATGGCTGGATCATATAGTAACTCTGAATGTAACCTACTTGGGAGTGACCAGACTGTTTTTCAGAGCTGGCACTGTTTAAAATCCACCCCAACATATGAGGGTTCCAGGTTCTCTGCGTCTTCAGCTATACTAGTTATTTTGTCATTTTTGAGAATAACTGTCCTAGGGGGTGTGAAGTATTACCTTATTGTGGTTTCAGTGTATATTTTCTTAATGACTTAAGGATGATCATTATCTTTCTGTCTGTTTTTGGTCATTTATGTATCTTTGAAGAGATGTCTATTCAGATCCTTTGCCCATTTTTAATTGGTGTTTTAGTTTTCTTATTAATTGTGGGAATTCTTTGTGTATTCTGAATAGTAATTATGAGACAGATGGTTTGCAAATTTTATTTCCATCCTTAGGGTGTTTTTTCACTTACTTGATAGTCTTATCAAAGACAGAGGCTTAAATTTTGATCAAGTCCAGTTTATCTACCTTTTCTTTGTTTTTCTTTTGATATTATAGCTAAGAAGTCTTTGCCTACCCAATGTCCTGAATACTTGCACCTGTATTTCTTTTAAACATTTGATAGTTCTCTCATATTTAGGTCTCTGATCTACTTGGAGTTGATTTTTGTGTCTGGTATAAGGAAAAACATCTAACTCAATTCTTTAAAGACAAAAACCTGGATGTCTGGTTGTCCCAGCATCATTTATTAAAAAGACTGTTCTTTCTCCATTGGCTTCCTGGCATCTTGTCGAAAACAAAAATATTTAGTGCTTTTTTTTTTTTTTTTTTTTTTTTTTTTTTTTTTTTTTTTTTTTTTTTTTTTTTTTTTTTTTTTTTTTTGCTGAGCATATTAGAGTTGATTTCATAATAGATAAATATGAGTAGAAAGCACATCTACTGTATATTTATCTTATCTGCTCCAGTAGGTTCTAAACTCCTTAGGACAAGAAAAAGTCATGTCTTATTTATCTTTAATTCCCTTCAGCACCCAGCTCAGCGTCTAATATATAATGGACTTCAGAGTGAATCAGAGCAAGCCATAGAGACCTGATCAGTGGGAGTATGAGAACATATTCCTCTTGATTGATTCGCAAGTGTTTCCTGGATCCTGCCAGAGAGCTCACATCACTAATATTGTAATAAGCGAATCATGCAGTGATGAGGATTCTTCCTTTTCAATTTTACGTTAACTTCTGATTATTTAAAAATCAAAGTCTCAGTACGGTACTTATATATTTGTAACACTAATCTGTTTTTATGGAGAGTACATGTCAGGCACAGAAGCTTGGGGAATAGCCATCTAGAACTTACGAATGGCTTGTTTTCATTATATTTTTTTTCGTTACATTTGTTTTCATTATATTTCATTATATTTTTTGTTATTGACAAGTGATAATCATTTTCCATTTTTGCTAGTTATTAAAAGTTTTAAAACCAAATTTAAGTTAAAAAGTGAAGATACATTTAAAAAAATGTGATACACAGGTGTTACCAAAAGTACTAGTGTGAAAATCACACTGAATAATGAAAGGAATAAAAAACGAGTATTTTTTCTATCCATTTTTAATGCATCGACAGACTTTGATAATATATTGACATGACTCAAAATCAAAAAATATACAATAAAAATGATAAACTCACTTCATTTCTCTGGCTTCCTGGCTCATTGCCTTGGGCTAAGATTTCTTATATATTTGTCTAGAGGAACTTGATGCATATAAAAGAAACTGTTCCTATATAATCTTTTCCTATTGTTTTTCACAAATGGTCTCTTTTTCCCTGGTTCTCCCTTGCCTTGCTTCTTGACCTGTGTGACCTGTGTAGATTTGTGATGGCCTTGTCGGTGTAATTGCTGGGACTTTTGGTTACGCCTGTCTCTGTGGTGGTGCTGGAGGCCTTTTAATACATTAGAATGTTATGTGAAGAATCAGCTTCGAGGCAACGCTGTTGTGTTTGGATTAGGGCTGCTTTTGGCTTGAAGCAACAGAACACCCAACTCTGAGAGACTAAACATGTTTTGTCTTCTTGCCCCAAAAGGTTGGTTTAATGGTGTCTGAGATAGGGTAGCTTCTTCACAGCTCTTTGGTCTTCTCTTTTCAGTCACAAGCGTCGAAGTCCTTATACCAGCATCTAAGGCAGAAAGCGACAGGGACATGGATCTGTCTCTTCGTTCAGAGAGAACAGTTGTCCAGCAGCTTATGCACATCTCTTTGATGGGTTCTAGGACATAAGACCACCTCAGAGCAGTCGCTGGCAGAGGAGAATGGGATTCCCATGGTTGTTGAGTCAGGTAAGCTGGAGCTTTCCCCTGAGGTTGGCAGAGGGGCCTGTCTCCTGACATCAGGGTCTTTCAGTTCCCACAAGACTAGGAAGGGTAGTAGCCTTGTGGAGAATGGCCGTGAGGTGCCCACGAAGGACTTTTACAAGGATGGCAGGGGAAGAGGCCAAGACAGAGTCCGTGCCCTGAGAAATCCCCGGCGAGCAAGGCCATTTCTGAGCTGAGCTCGGAGGCAAGAAGCACTAACGTCTGGTTTGGCATGAGCTAGTGGCAGCCCAGAGACAGCAAATACCCTGTCTAGGCCCTGTCTGTTCCGTGCAATACAACTAGAGCCCTGAAGTTTTTTCCTTTAAAGTTTCTTCCCCAGCTTCTCTTTGTTCCCATCCATCTTCTCGGAAGAATCCAGAAATGCCTGTGCTTGCCTCCTGGCCCAGGGGTCAGAACTAGAGAATGGTGACTGAAGATGCTGGTCTTGTTTTGGAGTCGGCATCAGCCTTCCTGTGCCCATGCCGAGCTCCCAGTTCTTCCAGTCTCCCCTCTCTCTCTTCCTGCCTTGCTCTCCAGCTCTTTTTTTCCTTCCTTCCCTCCTCTTGCCCTCAGCTCCCTTCTCCCACTTTCTCTCTGCAGGCCCCTGCTGATGAGAGCTAGAGGCCAAGGTCTTTTTCTTTTTCTTTCCTTGCAGCAGCCTGTTGTTTTCGCCAGCAGCGGAGGGGAGGGGGCACTGTTCCGGAGGTGGAGCCTGGGGAGGTTGGAGGAATGTCAATGGAGAAATGAGAACCAGATGTGGAGATCCCATGTGGCTGGGCCTAGTCAGAGGCACTGCACAGAGAGGGGGCAGAGAAGGCTGGAATTTGGTGGTCATACTCATTTGTGTGTTTAATCCTTTTGTGGCTTCGCTGGTGTTGGTGAAGCCAGAGGCTCCCAGCAAGGCAGTGAACAAGCCCATGATTAATTGCCCTTTTTAAATTGTAATTATGTCACTCACCAGAACCCGTGAACATTAATTCTCGATTTACAGAGTGAGTAATTGAATAATGAAGGGGCTCCCTGTTTGCTGGGCTCTGTCCTTGCCCTTGCATTTCTACAAAGCCAGACCCTTCTGTCTCTGAGTCTTTGGATGATGCCCACTTCCCTGGTGACTTTAGTGCCTGTTTTGACTGCAGGCTGTTTGGCATCACTTTTCATTGACGGTGGGTGAGGCCTTGGCTGATGTCACTTGCTCTAGAGAGAAAGGGGAGCTGCCACTTCGGATTCCAATCTGACACTGCTGTTTATTTGTTCCCTTCCCAACCCCAAAAGCCTGCTCTGGTAACTCAAGCAAAAGTGTGTGAATTTGCTGGGAGAATGTTGGAAGGATTCTGGGAAGCTCAGAAGCAAAGGAAAAGCTGAAGAAGCAGGCCTGGAAAGCAGAGAGCTAGATTCAGGGTGGAGAGGGATAACTATTAGGCAGCCCACCCTTGAGGGACCTGAGGGAAGGGGCTCCACTCCAGCACTCCCAGGCAGTCACACCCTTGTCAGTGGGGGGTGGGGCACTTTGAGGACTATGGCCCAGAGTGCTCAGGTTGGGAGAGGGATGAGTGTATCCTCTGCCCCAAACCCCCTCCGCCCCCACGCCATCCTGCTCTTACCAGAAGCAGGCCTGTATGTTGGGCAGATAAACAAAACAGAGGCCTCCACAAAACCCTGGCACAGAAGAGATATGTTTGCCCGTGGGGGTAGAGTCCCACAGGGAGGAAAGATCTGCACCTCCTGTGGTCGAAAGTCTGCACGAGCAAGGCCTTCCTTTTACATGGATGCCTTTCTGTCCTTTTCTTTTTGAATTTGCATTCTTACTTGCTGGCCTTGGGGTACAGAAAGCCACTTGAAGAGACTGGATCCCTGTGGGTTCCATTAACATCATTTTGTGAATGGCACTGGGACTCCTGAGCTGATTCACTGTCATTTTGAATGAAGTTTGTAAGAAGGACCTGTATTTTAAGACATCTTTGGATGCCTTTATACTGGATGTGACTATACCTGGACACCTCCTGCCCCCAGAACAGTCACATACCCTATTTGGTATGGTTTTCCATTAGTGAGGATACATGGTGTGGAGTACACGCACCTCTTCAGTCAGCAGCTGTCACGTGTAATCCAGCAGGCCATGTGAGAGCTGCAGGCGCGCTGGCCGCCCTCTTAGATGGGGCCCCTCTGGTACACGCCGGGATCAAATCTGTGATCTTGGCCTCTTGTTAAGGCATTTGAATCGGCAAGAATTCACTTCAGATTTAATGCAGAATCAGTAATCGGTACTTTTCAGAGAGAGAGTAACAGGGCACTCCTATGAGTAGGGAAGGTCAATGGAATGGTTGTATCCCTGGAATTCAGATGTTGAAACCCAGCCACCTAAGCGATGGTGTTTGGAGTTGGGGACTTTGGGATGTAATTAGGTCATGAGGGTGGAACCTCATGAATGGAATCGCTGCTCTTTTAAAAGGGACCCCAGAGAGCTCCCTTGGCTCTTTTACCATGTGAACACACAGCAAGAGGACAGATGTTTATGAGGCAGGAAGGGACTCTCATCAGATGCCGAACCTGCTGCTACCTTGACATTGGACTTCCAAGCCTCCAGATTTAGTTGATCTGAGTTTTGACATTTATTTCCGAAATAAATTTTGATTGTTCGTAAGCCACCCAGTCAATGATATTTTTGTTATACAGCCTTAACAGACTAAGACAGGGAGAGTCTAATTAAGCCTTCAGCTCCCTGATAGACTCGTTTTGCTCTTGATCTCTTGGGAGACACCTTGCCTTGTGCAAAGAGAAGTCTTAAAAGCTGCTTGCAGGTTCTGTGATCACCAGTGGCTGTACTAGCCACAAATAGGATGGATACGAATGTCTTTCACACCCCCTGACTTCATGGTTTTCTTCTCATGAGTGATAGCCATCTTCATTTGATATGAGAAACCCGGGTTCACTTTGGATCTCATCGCCTGGAGTCAGTCTTCCTTCAGCCTCTGGAACAGCAAAGTTCTTTCTGACCACAGATCCACTGTCTGTTTTGTTCTTGCTTTCTCTCCTACTGAACTTTCTCTTTGCTTTCATTGCATTTGCAAAATTCCTGTTCTCCCAATCCCTCAGCCACTTCCAGTTTCAATAAATGTCTGACCCAAGGCAGATCTCCTGCTCAGCCATTTCAGGGTTCTCCTACCTCTCCTCTCTGTAGCACTCACTGTAGGTCCACCTGCCACACTCTGCCTTGTTGGTTTCTCTGCCCCCAAACTGTGGCGTGCTGCCAGAGAAAACTCAGGTGCTGCTGTGTAGACTGCGGCCTCTACAGGTACATGCTGCCTCAGGGCCACTGCACCCTTCACTGGCTCCCCGTTTTAAGTGCACGCAGCTGGTGCTTCTCTAGCCAGGTAGGCTTTGTTCTCAGCAAACACCTTAACCTTGAGTTTCTTTGAGGAAAAGGGGGTGCCCCGTTGGTGTCTCTGATTCTGCACTCAACAACCCCCCCCCCCCCCCCCCCCCCCCCCCCGCCCTGAGATCTTCATTGGATTCTGAGAAAAGAGATTTTCTGGAACTTGCATCTGCCATTGTCCTTCCTCTTGCTTTTCTTTTTCTTTTTTTTCCTACCTAAAGATTTCCTACCCTTGGCTTTATATATTTACCTGAGAGTCCCAGAGTACTTCTAGTGGTGTAGAAGCTGCGCAGTCCCTCCATTGTCCTTGTGGTTATGCTTATTTATTTTTAATTTTAAAACAATTTTCGGCTCAGGTAGAAGATGCAAAAAAGTACAGAGATTCCCATATGCCCTTCCCCCAATAATAGCATCTTATATGACCACAGTATAGGGTTTTGCAGCCACAGCACTAATGACAGTTGAAGACTGGCGGGGGAGAGCTGTCCTGTGCATTCTACAATGTTTAGCAGCATCCCTGGCCGCTACCCATTAGATGCCAGTGGTATTCCCCAGGTGTGACAAGAAAATTACCTCCAGATGTACTAAATGTCCCCAAATCACCTCAGTTAAAAACTACTCTGTATTCGTTTTCTACTACTGAAACAAATTACTGCTCGTTTCGTGCCTTAAAACAACATGAATTTATCCTCTTCCAGCTCAAGAGGTGAGTTCTGACATGGGGTGACTGGAATCTCTGCTCAGACTTTCACTGGGCTAAAATCAAGGTGTCAGATGAGGCTTTGGTTCTCACTGGAGGTTCTGGGAGAAGAATGTGCCTCCAAGCTCATTCTGATTGTTGGCAGAATCCAGCTCCTTCACACTCTTTGCACATGGCTCTTCCTTCTTCAAGTAAGCAGCGGGTGTCCAGCCCTTCTCAGGCTTTGAGTCTCAGATTTCCTTTCTGCCACCAGCTGGAAGAAGTCTGCTTTTAAGGGCTCATGTGGTGACAGTGGGCCCATGGGATAATCCAGGATAATCTCATCTCATTCACAGTTTCTGGGGATTAGGGTGCAGACATCTTTGACGAGTTATTATTCTGCCAACCACACGTTGCAGAGTCCAGTGATCAAAACCGGGAAATTGACATTGGTACAGTGCATTAGCTCTAAACCTCAGACATTCAGATTTCATCAGTTTTCACATGCACTCGCCGTTTATTATTATCATTATTTTTGCATGTAGTTCTTTCGTATTTAATATGTACTTATCATACACATGCATGTGTGTGTATATACACACACACATTTATATGTATTCATATAACCACCACCCAAATCAAGAATCCAGAACTATTTCATGAACCCCAAAGATATTCCCCTTTTCTTCCCTCCTGTGAGCCAAAGTTTGCGATTTTGAGAATCTTATATAAGTAGAATTATACACTACGTCACCTTTTGAGATTGGCTTTTGTTTCACTCAGTATAATGTCCTCGGCATTCATTCAAATTATTATGTGTGTCAGTGATTTGGTCCTTTTGATGCCTGAATAGTGTTCCCTTGTGTGGATATACCAGCTTGTTTGCACATTTGCCTGTTTGAGAGCTGTTGCCTTGCTTCCAGTGTTCGGCTGTTACAGATAAGCATGTTTGTGTATGTATGCAAACCTAACTTCCATTTTGCCTCCATAAATACATGGGAGTGAGATTTCTGGGTCACTTGGTTAAGTTTATACTTAACATTAGGGCACTGTCAAACTGTTTTCCAGAATGGTTATGCCATTTTAAAATTTAACTTAATTTATTTTTAGGAAAAAGGTGCAGGCAGGAATGAAGGCACACAAAGGCAGGCAGGAAGAGAGAGGAAGAAGAAATAATTTATTTATTTTATTTAGTTCTTCATCTTGGTTGTTTCCCCTGGCCCTTGGTTGTGAACCAGAATCCTTGGTATGTACGTGGATTGTGCTGGCCAAAGGCGGCTGACCAATCCACTATTCCACCAGGATGCAACAGGTTGTGCTATTCCATTTTACACTCCTGCCAGCAATGTGTGAACAGTCGAGCTTCTCTATATCCTCATCACATTGGGTACTGCCAGTAGTTAAAATAATTTATTTACACAAAATAATGTTCCTGTATGAGGTAATTAGCTTTTCTAATAGATGTGAAATGGTATCTTATTGTGGCTTTGTTGTGTATTTTTTCATGGACTTATTTAGCATTCTTATATCTACTCGGTGAAGTGTATGTTCAGGTCTTTTGTTTGTTTTCTAATTGGATTGTTTGCTTTCTTGCTGTTCAGTTAGAGTCCTTTCTGTATTCTGAATACAGTTCCTATGTCAGATACGTGATTTGGAAATATTTTCTTGCTGTCTTACGCCTCACCTTTTCATTTTCTCACCAGTGTTGCTGCTGAATAAAACTTTTCAGTTTTGATGAAGTTCAATTTGTCATTTTTTCTTTTATATGGATCACACTTCTGATGACTTATTTAAGAATTCTTTACCTAACCCTTAGTCATGAAGATATTTCTCCTTTTTTAATAAAAAAGTGTTGCAGTTTTGTAATTTACATTTAGATCTATAACCTGTTTGGAGTTTATTTTTGTATAAGGTTGGAGGTATAGTTTGTTTTACTTCTTTATCCTAACATTGTTGAAAAGACTATTCTTTCAGCATCAGATTTCTTTTGAACCTTAATCAAAAGTCAGTTGCCCATATTTGTGTAGATTATTTCTGGATTCTGTTCGGTTCTGTTGATCTCTGTGTTTAGTTATATTCCAATACTATACTGTGTTGATTGCTTTGGCTGTATGGTTAAGTCTTAAAAACGGGACTATGATGACTTCAAGCTATATTCTCTTTCAGAATTGTTTTATATCTTAACTTTCCTTTGTTTTTTCCAAAGAAATTTTAGAATTCGTTTGTCTCCATCTACAAACATTGTACTGAGATTTTGCAGGAATTTCTTTAAGCTTATTGACCATTTCAAGGAAAGTTGAAATCTTTACAATGCTAGTTCTTCTAATATATGATGTTTTTCTCCACTTAACTAATTAAATCAATCAAATCTTCCTTGATGTAGTTTATCAACATTTTCAAGTTTTCAGTATACACATCCTGCGAATAGTTTTTTGATTTCTTCATAAGTATTTCAGGGGTAGGATGTTCTTTGGGGACTGGTGGGGATTATTATAAATGATATTGTGTTTTAAATTGTTCATTATATGATGGCCTTCTATCCTGTGACTTTGTTCGCCTGTGAGCTGTCTTTTTGACTCCTTAAGTTTTTCATCTTAGTCATGTCATCTGCAAATCTGGACAATTATTAATTTCTTTTTTTACATGCCTTTTCTTTTTCTTCCCTTATTGCATTGGTTAAGACTTCCAGTGCTATAATGAACATTGAGTGGTGTGTATGGTGGACTTCCTTGCTTGCTCCTTACCTCTAGGGAAAAAGAATAGACTTTAATTTCACCATTGACTATGATGTTAGCTGCAGATTTTTATAGCTGCTCTTTATTATGATGAGACGTTCCTTCTGTTTCTAGTTTGCTAAGAGTTTTATGATGAATGGGTGCTGAATTTTGTCAAATGATTTTTCTTTACCTATTGGTATGATCATGTGGTTTTCTTCTTTAGATTTTTAATTTTGTGATTTAGATTGATTGAAACCCACTTGGTTATGATGTGTGTGTGTTTACATTTGCATATATGCACATATGTTATATATATATATACACACAAAGGTGCTGAATTCAGTATGCTAATATTTTTTCAAGGATTTTTATTATTTTTTTTCTTTTTAAGGAAAGGTGCAGGCAGGAATGAAGGTAAGCAGGTAGGCAGGAAGAGAGAGGAAGAAGCATTTTACGTATTTTATTTAGTTGTTCATACTGATTGGTTCTCTCTGGAACTTGAACCCAGGGGTGTGTGGCTTTTTCCTTTGAAAGTGATTGACCTAACCGCTGCTCCACCAGGGCACGCCCACATTTGTTTTTATTAAAAAGTCATTGATTATTGGTTTCCTTTTTTTTTTTTGTTCTTCTTCTGGGTTTGGTATCAAGGTAATGCTTGCCACATAAAATGATTTAGAAAGTGTAGCTTCTGTTTCCTAGAAAAGAATTTATAGAATCAATGATAATTTCTCTTTATTTCAGTGCTTGGAAGAATTTGCTAGTGAAACCATTGAGGCCTGAAAACTTCTTTTTCAAATGGTTAACTGTGAAATCAATTCTTTAATAGCTATTTGACCATTCAGATAATCTATATTTTTTGGGAGTGAATTGTAATTGTTTGTAGTTTTTGAAAAAGTGGTCCGTTTCCCCTAAGTTATGTATGTGTGTATGTGTGTACATTTGCAGTATTCTCTTATCCTCTTAATGTCAGGGGGAGGGACATCTGTAATGATATCTATTTCAATTCTTGATATTAGTAACTTATTCTCTTTTTTTTTTTCCTTTGTCAGTTTTACTAGTTTTATTCATTTTCTTGATATTTGAGCAACCAGCCTTTAGTCATTCTGTTTTCAATTGTATTGATTTTTATTTTTAAAATCTGTTATTCCTTTATTATTGCTGACCTTGAGTTTATTTTGTCATTTTTCTAATTTCTTGGACTGAGTATAGATTATTGATTTGAGTTCATTCTTCTATTTTAATGAGAGTTTAGTATGGTGTTAGTTAAAAATTTCCCCCAAATTTAATGGGTTACAACAGTATTCTTATCTCACGGTTTCTGTGGGTCAGGAATCATGATGCATGTGTCTGGGTCCTATGTTTCAGGGTCGCTCACGTGGCTGCAGTCAGTGTTGGCGGGGGCTCTCGGCCTCTCAGGACTGGGCTGGAGGACAATCTGCTTCCAAGATCTATCACTCAGTTCTTTGGCGAATGTTAGCCTATTTCTTGGCACTTGGGCCTCTTAGTTTACAACATGGCAGCAGATTAGTGGAGCCAGCCAGAGAGATGAGCCGGAGAGAGTGAATGTCTGATGTTAATACTGCCTCTCCAGCTTTGTTTTGAAGACTATTTACGTGATGTATAACTTTCATACTCTTAAATCTACCTGTAGAAGTTTCTTTACTAGCGTATAGTTGGATTTTTTTTTTTATTCATTCTGACAATTTCTTCTTTTAACTGATGTACTTGTCATTTATACTTAATGAAATTAATGATAGGTTTTGATTTAAGTTGCCATAATTTTCCTGCTTTGTTATTTTTTTTCCGTTGTTTCCTCCGATTTTTGTTGCTAGGTTTCTTCTTTCCTGCCTTCCTGTAGGCCATGTGAACATTTTCTAGTATCGTGTTTTAATTTATCTGAAGAACTTTTAAGTATGTCTTTTTTTATTGGTTGTTCATAGATTATAAATGCCTACTTAATTTACCACTTCATTTGGAATATAGAAACCTTACCACCATTTCTGTCCATTTACCTTCCCCCTTTAATGATATAGTTGTCTTAAATATCACCTGTGCATATATTGAAGATTGTATCAGTGTTTGATTTTTTGCTTTCAAATGTCAAACATAATTTTTAAAACACAAGAGAATCGTTATCTATTACAGTTACCCTTTTCATTTCTTTCTTTATTCCTGATGTTCCAGGTTCCTTCATTTCTTCTTTTCATCATTCCTTCCTTCCTTCCTCCTTACTCCTTTTTCCTTTAAAATTATTTCCTTTATGTATGAAGAACTTCCCTTAACAATTAGTGCAGATCTCCTGAGGATAAGTTACTTTTCCTTCACTGATTATTTTCTGTTATCCTGGAAGATAATTTCACTGAGTACAGACTTTTGGGTTGAGAAATCCACTATTACTTGAACCGTCCTCCTATAGATAATATTTTGTTTCTGCGTACTTTCACGGTATCTTTTCTTTATCTTTAGTCTAGAATTTTTGATTATATGTCTGGGAGTGAATTTTCTTGGGTTCATCCTGTTTGGGATTCATGTATCTTCTTGAATCTGTAGGATTTTCTTTTGCTGACTTTAGAAACTTTCAAACCATTGTTTCTGAAAACATTTTTTCAATATCATACTTTTTATCCTTTTCTTCTGGGATTTGAATGTTTCTTTGTGTTTATGTGATTTTTCCCCCCAACTTTTTTCTTCTAAACCATATAAAAATGATAATCTAGACATATAAATGTTTATATAAAGATGCATTATCCCTTAAAGAATTTCTACCATTTTAATCCTTTTGTTTCTCTGATTTTTCATTGAATTTATTTTTTTTCTAGAGTGCTTCAAGTAATTATTTCAGAAAATAATTGGATATTACGAACTTATCCCCCCATGTCTTTCACTTTTTAGTTTATGTATAAAGCTTTTTGGGCTTCTCAGGAATGTAATTTTATCTCTATACTTTTAAAACTTTCTCCACTGTCTCCTGGTATTTACTGCTAGTAAAATTTTACATTTTTTTAGCCTTTCTACATGTGCTGTTCTGTTCACAACATAGGTGTGTTGACCTTTGGTTTTACCACTATAATGTCTTAAAAGCAGAGACCTTGTCCTATTAATCTTAGTAACTCTAGTTCTTAGCACACTGCTCAGTAATTTAAACATCAGTATTCATCACCTTGGATTGAAATGAGGAAAACTGAGATAAAAGAGAGGCAAGGCACGCTAACAGAAAATTTGGTCTTCTGGTCTTTTTATTATTGATATTCAGATTTCTTTTTTTCCCCTTGTTTGTTTTTTACTGAAAAATTTCTCCTAGTCATGGCTTCAGAAGGTGTGTCCATCTAGAGGGACTGCGTTATAAAGCTGGGGAGTGCAGTTTCGTTCTGCAAGCACTTCAGCACTTCTCGTGGGGACGGCCACCACAGTCCGTCTCTGCTGTGTCTCCTTCGCACTGGGAGCTCAGGATCTGGTAGAGACGTGCACGTAAATTACTAAAGCAGAGGAAGACCTGGGTGGAAATCCCAGTTCTGTTCATAAGGTATGTTCCCTAAAGGAGGGTATCGATTCTGTTTTTAATCTCTTTTTGTCTTGCATAAAGTGAGTTTAGCGCTGGTGTTGAAAGAATTAACTGAGAAAACACATAGAAAGCAGTTGACATGTACATGGCATTCAGTAAAGCTTCATTCCTTTCCCTTTTCTTTTTCGGCTCATATTTTAGGAAGCTGGAGACTTTTCCTTTCTGGCTGCTTTAAGAATTGGGCATATCAAATTTGCCCATCTCCTCAGAATGTTTTCCAGAGTAATATAACACTGAAGCAGAGGCTCACAGTTAATCCTTGAAGATCTTTCTCAATTCTGGATTCCAGTGTATTAAGATTTTATTTTTAGTTTGGTTTTTTGGAAAGGAGAGTTCCTTTTCAGACCTCAGGGTTTTTTGATTTGGTAACATCCGATCATGCAGGTGAGGTAACGAGTCCACTGGAGATTAAATAGTGGTACTCAGTCTTAGCAGTGAGTAGCAGAACTGGAATAAGTGCTCTCAAGCTTTCAGCAGCTGGGCCAGGTGTTCATTGCTCTGACGGCTCCTCTCCTGACCTGAGGGTCCCTGTTCTCCAGAGAGAACATTCTGCAGAGAAGTCAAGATGGTTTAATTACTCTTCTGTTTCATGTCAAGAGAGGCCTTCTCATGAAGAGAATGTGTGCATGTACGTGTGCGTGTGTATGTAGGAGACTCTCTGAGCAAAGGGGAGGTCGGAGCCCAGGTACGAGCTCGCAGTCGATGGTGCTGGTGGGTGTGGTTCGTGTGGGACGGAGGGCCGCCATGCTTCCTCCTTCCTGGCCCTTCCATGCAGTGGCACTCTCGCTGTCACTGGCATGGGCTCTCTTTCTCCCACCTCAGCGTGCCTGCCTGCTGCTCCTCCACCCTCTCACTTCCTGCAGGAGTTGCCTACAGGTGTCTAACAAAGCCTTCTTTGTTTCGTCTTCTTGGGGCACCTGTCGGGGATGACTGTAGAGAGCAGTTCCCCCCAGGCGCTGTGGTCTCTGCAGTGAAGCGGGCTGCCGGCTGTGGCACTTCTGTGTGCTCCAGGGAGAGCCTGGGTCAGACTCCTGCTCCGGGGTGAGGATGCTGCGTCTAGGGACACAGTGGTGCTGCCAGACCCGCCTCCTGTGGCCGGATGAGGGTTTCTGTGCGAGGGTCCACGGCGTGGCACATGTTCATGGGGTCTGATTGGGGTCTGACTGGAGTCTGCGCTCAGCCCATCGGTCGGGCTAACCTAGAGCTCTGTGCCCTTTACCCCTTGCCCTTGCTGTCTGTCCTGAGCCAGAGGAGGAGGCCGCAAACAGTGCCAGGCCGGAGGCCAGTTGCCCCAGGGTGCAGCCTCCAGGAGAACTCTAAGCAAGCTGACCCTCCCTGTGACTTTTCTGCCCGTCTTTTAATTTTAATTTGTTAATTCCTTGCCCAGGTCTTAGTGTTTTTCAGAGACTCTCAGGCACAGGGAGAGGACCTGCACCTGCTCCTTTTACTCCAGCCCTGGAGGGTGAGGAGTGGCACTTGGCTGCCCCTCTGATCTCTGCAGGGTGTGGAGGAGAGGAGGCCTCCGAGACCATGGAGCCAACTGGGCAGAGATGGTGCTCCCCCTGAGCATCTGGAAGGATTCTGTGTTGTTTGAATGGGGAAAGCCCCCTTTTTCCTTATTCTCCTGCCAGGAATGCTAAGGAGAGATGATGGTGATGAGTAGCGGGGAGGAGAGGGGCAGGCGACAGCGCTGGAATACATGGACCGGTGCCCGCGCTCTTACATTGACATTTAATTTCCCTGGATGATGATGATCCCCTAAAGTACCGAAAAAACCAAGTGCCTGGTTTGAGGTTGTGAATCTCCCAAGTCTGTCTGTTTCTCGTTTATGGTTCCCACATATTTGTGGCTAGAAAATGTGGTGGGCCCTGGGGCTTCAGGGACTTTTTAATTGCTCTCCTAGGACCTTTCTGTATAGATGTATTTTTTTGAATACAAAAGGGACACATGCTTTAAAAAGATAGTATGTATTCACTAAAAATAAAAATTAAAAAAAAATACTTAGAAGCATTTAAAATAAAAATGAAAATCACCACCACCCCTCCCCTCCCTGCCTTATGCCTCTTCCTGCATCCCTGCAAACAAACAATCGAAAGGAACTCCGCAAATTTCTTTTTGACATTTGCTCCACCAAAGGCTCTGGACATGTTTCGGGTGCCTGAGCTCAGCCTGGCCATCGCTCCTGTTTGTGTGTGCTATGGGAAAGGCTCTCTGGTGTGCCGAGTTGCCTTGGGAAGGAAGAGGGAGAAAAATGACAGGACAGCTTTGTCATTTTGTCAAGGGAGGATGTTGGGAAGAGATGAATAATCCTTTCCCAAATGTGCTTTTCTTACTTCTCGAGCCTTGTGCTCTGTGCTGCTAATGTGTATTTAATAAGATTTCTCTCTCTTTTTTTAAAAATGTCTATAATTTGTGCTTCACAGTTTGAAGCACAGAATTATAATGGAGGGGCGGGAGGAGGGGAGACCAAATGGCGTGCTGAAGGTTCTGTAAGGAGACCAGCCCCGTGTGGTGACAATGTGTGGGGTTCACCTTTCTGCCACGTGGGGCAGGGGAGAGGACCAGGATAGCAGGGCCTGGGTGTGAGCGCCAGAGCTGAGTTGATAAGGCCTTCAAGCCAGGGATTCCATCTCCATGCAAACAGACTTCAGACCATCTCCTTAGAAAATGGACCATCTACTTAGAAAGACAGAAAGACGTGGGTCTGTGAAAACGGTGCCATTCTTAAACAAAAAGTAGTTTTTTTTTGCTTGCGCTCTCATGAGGTCTGTGTTGTCAGCCTGCTTTCTTGCTTTTAGGATTAGCCACAGTTTGATCTGGAAGTGACATTTCTTGGATGCGGCTCTGTTCGCTTCTCCCAGCTGGCTCTCTCTTTGGAGCAGGCTGCAGCCACAGGGCACCAGTCCCTCTCCCTGTCCCGAAGAGCTGGGAGCTCCTTAAAGAGTGCTTACACCCCGTGCCTCACCTGCTCATCACTTTTGTCCAGGGCACAGTCTTCTGTTGCAGAGTGCTTACACGCCACGCCTCACCTGCCTATCACCTTTCTGTCCAGGACCTGGTCTTCTGGACCCTCCTGGTCAGGGAGGGCCTCAGACATTTATAGGTAACAGTGGCCCTGTCAAACATTGATTGAATTTTGCAGGAATTCAAGCTGGGCCACACTCCATGTGGGCCTTAGCGCCAGATTCATCCAGACGAAAGACGTGACGTTTCTGAACATTCCAAGTTTTTTCATGCCTTGGCTTCCATATCCTGGAATGTTCTATTTTCTGCCTTCCCAGGTCAACAGGAAAATTTTGTTTCGAGCTGGCCTAGATGTACAATCCTTCAGGCAGTGTCCCTGACCACCGCCCCGCCTCCCGGGCCCGTTAGTATGGCACTGTGTTTAACTGCAGCTTTTTTTCCCATTACCTAGTACACAGATTCCTTGAAGACAAAGTCTGAATTTGATTCAGTTTTGAATCTCTGGCTTTTAGCTAGGAATTTGTTAGGGACTCTAATTTGGAAAAAAAAGGATGTTGACTACCTGAAGGAACCTCGTTCCAGCTCTGTGTGGGTACTGTTAGCGCTATGATGTGTTTGCAGGGAGAAAGGTTACTAGATCTGAACTGGTAAGATAGGATCTGAAGATGGACAAATTGCATGGCCTTTGTCCTAATGTTTATTCATGTCATTGTCATCTGGTCATATTTACTTTCATAGTATTCCTGTAGTAAAATGTAGATACATGTCACTTTAGAAAAATGAAGCATAGTATGAAGAAATAATTCTCAGGTGTAGCTGGCCAAGGGCTGGAAGATGAGCCAGCTTGTCCTGACTCCTGGGTCCAACTCATGTAGCTGGTAGTCACCCTGTATTTCTGGGTGCCTCTCCTGTGCCCTGTTGATAGCTACAACCGCTGCTGGTTACCAGCCCCCTGTGCCTGTGACCTTCGCTTTTCTGGGGTTGAGAGGAGGGTCAGACAACAGAACAGCAGCATGGAAAATATGAACACCCAGAATTCCACTCTAGACAGCAATAAGACTGGTAATCTTGGTATGCATCCTTCTAAACTAATGCCAGAGTTTTTTATTACGCTTTGTATGCTGTTTTTCAGTTGGTCTTTTTATTTAACAAACTATTATGTTTTTTATGTTAAAATAGAATTGCATACCATCATTTTTAAAGGTTGCATACTATTTCATAATTGGATAGGTATAACTTAGTTAACAAATTACCTATTATTATTATTATTTGCTTTCTTTCCCATTTTCGGTATTAAAATGAACACCCTGTAAAATCTCCATGTAATTCTTTGTTTCTTTTATTCATGATTTCCTTTAGGTTAAACTCCTAAAAGGAGCATTGCTTAGTCAAAGTCATACGCACACTTAAAGTTGTGATATATGTTTGGAGATTGCTCTCTCAGAAACATCTTTAGAGAAATATTTACTTCATGCGTATATAATTTTTCTAGTAATTTTGTGGTTTTATTGTTAATGCAGAAAACCTCTTCACTTTATCTGAAATTTATTTCAGTGCATTGTACATAAAGTTGATGTCCAACCCCACCCTCCACCCCCGGCCCTGCCCAAATGGGCTAGTAGCTGTCTTAATATCATTTACTGATTGAGACTTTCTTATTTGATCCATTGATCTGACATAAGTTTTATTTCATAAATTAGATTCCCATATTTGGTTAAATTTGTTCTATTTGTTTATTCTTTTTATCAAGAACTTTTTGTGTACCTTTAATGTATTCGGACTAGGATGATTCAATTTTTAAATTTTTGTTTTTAAGTAAAATAGTCACTAAGTTCAAAATTCAGAGTGATAGAAAGACATTGGAAAGTTCCCTTTACTCTCTTCTCTACCTATGCGAGCCCCCTACCCCGCCCCTGCCCCTGCTCTTCTCCATAGGTAACCATTATTGCTAGCTTTTTGTGTGTGTTACTTTTCCAGGGAATTTTTAAATGTATACTCAAAGATAAAAATTTGTAGTTTTACACAAGTCATGGCTTACTGTGTACACCACTCTGTGCTTTTGTTTTTTAACTTAACATGTGGAGCCCTAAACTGTTTTAATTACCATAGTTTCATGATATGTTTTAATATTTGGTAAGACAAAGCCCACCCCATTTTCCCCCTACATTTTCAGACCTCTTTCTCATACTGATTTGTTTGTGTGTTCACAACTTATTTATTGTGGGCTTTTGGTGTGCCTAAGATAGGCATGGTTTTGCACTCCTAAAGCTTGCATACTGGGTATAAAAGATGAGAAATAATCAGGCAGTTGAAATTGATGTAAATGTTATGCGTAAGGAAAGCTCAGCATATACAATGGAGAAGCACAGTCATAGGACTGGGTTGGTGAGAGAGCTGACTGAATTGTCAGGAGTGAGATCTAGAATTCACTAGTATTGTGAATAGAGACCTTAAGGTTGAGAAGGAGTTAGCTTGACTGGAAGAGTTGTGGCAAAGAGGTGAATTCCAGGCAAGAGGGAACAGCCTATACAAAGACCTGAAAATGAGGAAGAAATGGACAAGTTCAAAGAATTAAAAGATACTTAGGACAATGAATATGAAGCAGAAGAGGGGGTTGAAAGAAAGTTGATTGACAAGGTCAGGACCTTGCAGCCCTAATGAAAGAACCCATTTTCAGAAGACAGTGGGAAGTCGTCAAATTGTTTAAGTCAGCATGTTAGTTTCTTAGGGCTGCTGTGACGAAGTACCGCATTCTGATGTGTAGAGCAACAGAAGTCTATTGTCTCTGTTCTGGAAGCCAGAAGTCTAAAATCCTGGTGTCATCATGGCAAAGGTACTAGGGAAAGGTTAATTCCAGGGCTTTTTGCTTGTATCTTAGCGCCTTAGCTGTCCCTTGGCTTAGGGGTCGCCATCTTCTCCCTGTGTCTACACATGGTGTCTGTGTGTGTGTGTGTGTGTGGGTGTGCGCGTGTGTGTGCGCTCACACATGCGTGTGTGCATGCCTGTCTCTGTCCAACACTCTCCACTTTTGGTAAGGAAACCTGTTAAAGTGTATTGGGGTCCATACTGATTTTAACTTAATTACCTGTGTAAAGGCATTTCCAAATAAGGTCACATTCTGAGGTACGGAGGGGTTCGGAATCTCAAAGGTGAATTTGGTAGAGGGAACACAATTCAGTCCATCACAGTGGGGATCGACATGATAGGACTTGCATTTGAAACCGACAACACTGGAGAATGGCTTAGAGGGAAGGAGCGATTGGAGGGCTAGAGGACCGCAGCTGCACTTCAGAGAGAGATAAGGGCCTAGCTTAGAGAAATGACAGTGGACTTACAGAGGAACAGATGATTAAAGAGATATCAAGGAAACAGAATTACTGAACTTGATGATTATAAGGCTGTGAGAATTGAGGGCATCTGGACTGCCTGTTATGAATGGCTTATTGAACAACACTATTTACCTTTGCTCCTTCCCCAAACCCAATTAAATGTGAGTAAAGACATCAGGAGAGGACGAAGCTGGCAGCAAAACTAATAGCTGGAAAAGAGCTAGATGATTGGTGGGTAATTGACTAAGCAGACCAGAGACAGCTAAACTCAGCCCTGCCATGCAGAAGCAGGGGGCCACATCAGGGAGCCCCAGAGAGCTCGGGAACTAGAGAGAGTGACACCTGTAGGTAGGGAGCAAGTAGGGTAGAGAAAGGAAGGTTTGGGTTAAAGTCAGTGTAAGATGTGTTTGATCCCCTGCCCTCTGGGCGTAGTGTAGTAATTGCACCCGCTTCATACCTGCCGAAGGTACAGTGGTTTATTCTCTAGGTGAGATTAAGATGGAAGCACGCTGGGTGCCAGGACAGGAGGCATCACTGAGATCAGGACATCATGCTCAAGACAAGGTGAGATCTTCCATGCCTGCCCGATGGATTTTCCCAGTTGACCCTGAGAACACAGACATAAACCTCCCAGACAGGGGATGAAGCTGTTACTTTAGGAGAAGTTGAAGTTGCAGCTAAAATGCCCCATGAACACTGAATGTTGGGAGTTCAGTAAAATTTTTGATCAGATCACCCAATGAATTAAACGTCCACTCCCTTAGAAACAGCCCTGCAACAGTTTATTACTTCATCTGTCTGCCAAGTGTGGTCTGCATGCATCCCGAGGACTCAGGTTCGAGACCTGGGGCTGGAGGTTGGGGGCGGGCGTGTTGGACAACCGAGACAAGCAATGAAATAAAATAAATAAATGTGTAAAAAAATACGTGAGGATCGTCCCGTCAGGTAAGCATCAGGCACTTGGTAGCTTCCTCTAGCATGGCAAAATATGAACCAATATAAATAGGACCAAAGCACTCAGCCTTTGTAGCCCAAAACAAACAGAAAAAAAAGAACAAGGAAAGAAATCATGCAGGGAAGCAGAAGAAAACTTTGTTTAAAGTTTAAAAATAAATTCTCAGAGAAAGAGGAAATATTATACTCCTGAAATAAGAACAGGGCGCTATTAAAAAAATAACACAGGAGAAGAGGACTATTCTGTATTTAAAATATGATACCAGAAATGAAAATATTCAATACCAGGTCTAGAAAATAAGCCTAGAGTTTAGAACAAAAAGACAAAGAGATGGAAAATGTGAGAGAAACATTTGGAAAATAAGACTTCACTCAGGAGGTCAAACATCCAAATAAAAATACCAGAAAGAGAAAATGGATGAAATTATTCATGAAATGATTTCAGGAAGTTTCCCAGAACTGAGGAAGAGCTTCTAGACTGAGAAGGCCCATTAGTTCCCAGCCCATTAGCTTTTAAGAACGGATCTATACTAGGTGCCTCTTCATGAAATTTTAGCTACAAAACTGATCCTAAAAATCTTCTGAGAGAAGGACATATTCACCATTGCTGCCTCATAAATTACTCCAGAACTTAGTGACTCAGAACAGGGAGTAGCGGACTCTTTTCTGGAGTCAGTATGTTAGGCCTGTGGCCCTCTGGTCTCCGTCACAGCCTCTTACGTCGACTGCTGCAACACAAAAGCAGCCATCTGTTATGCATTGATGATTGTTAGGACTAGGTTCTCATCAAACGTTATTTACAGGAGCACATGGCCGCTTCAGGACTGCACTTTGTCGACCATGGCTTAGAACAACAATATTTATATATCGGTTTCTGCAGGCTTAGCTGGGTGTTCAGATGGGGGTCTCTCATAAGGCTGCACTGAAGTATTGGTTAGAATACTGTCCAGCCAGGCTTGTCGGGGTGCATCTGTTTCCTTGATCATTCACGTGGCTTTTGGCAGGGTTCGGTTCCTTGTGGGCCGTTCGATGGAGGGAGGGCCTCCATTCCTCGTCACTCATGTCTCTCCTTGAGGCAGCTCACAGCATGGCAGCTTCCTTCAGCAGAGACAGCAAGAGCAAAACAGTAGTCAGAGTCTTGTGTAACCTAGTCTCAGAAGTGACTTCCATCACTTTTACCTTATTCTTCTTAGAAGCGAGTCCCTAGGTCCAGCCCACGTTCAGGGAAGGGAGTCATCCTCCAACGGTAGGAACACAGAGAGGTGGGGTGACTGGCGCCTAGAAGGCTGCATAACTCAGGAGGAAAAGACAAGAGATTGCATATGAAGGGTTAAGAGTAAAAGTGTTGCGTGCCTTAGTGACCTAGCAGTTTAGTCCACATGTGGGCCAGCATAGTCCACATACACCCCAAGGTCCCAGGTTCAAGACCTGGAGCCTGGGGAAGCAACCAAGATGAACGGCTAACTAAATAAAGTAAATAAAATGCCACTTCTTCCTCTCTTTTCCCGCTTCTCTGCCTCCTCACCTTCACTCCTGCCTGTACCTTTCCTTTAAAAAAAAAACACAAAGATTAAGAATATCTTCTGATAACAGCAACACAGGAAGCTACAAGACAATGAACCGATTATTTTAAAATTCCAAAAAGGAATAAACTTTAAATTCCAGAGAAAAAAAGAGACTCTACAAGAAAGGAAATATAATTGCTCAGCTGTGAATAATATTTACACAGTCATACTGTAAACACTACACTGAGCTGTACAGATGTTTTGATCAGACTCATTGGGATGATGAGGTGATGGGAGATATGTACTGAGGTATGTGGAAAGGAGCTACATTTCTCGTATCAGTGTGTCGGGAGGCGGCCAAATCAGAAACATGGAAGAAGCAGCTAAAAAAATCCAGGTTGTCTTTGGGGAAATGGGGAGGTGAATGGACAGCCTTTGTGTGCTATTTGATATTAGTAGAAATAAGCTTTAAAAATTGGTCGTTTGTGTTCCTGTGGTACCCAACTGGATTGAGTTCTGGAACAGAGGACAGTAGTAGGAAAATGTAAAACCCAAATAGCCTTGAGTTTAATAGTAATAGTAAGGTTTGCTTCTTAGTTGGGATAAAGATGCCATAGTAATGTAAGATTTTAATGTCAAGGAAGACTGGATGAAGACAATATGGGAACACTCTGTATTATCTTTGCAACTAGAGCTATGCCAAATTAGAAAGTTTATGTAAAAAAACAAGCAGAGAAAGGTGAGGTGAGGTAGACTTGCTGGCTGAGTGAACGGTGGTGACTGAGCCGCAGACACAGGAGGAGCAGGCTGTGTGCATCGGCCGGGTGGGCTGGAGACGCCCAAGCGTCAGGGGCCGCAGAGGTGCTGGAGGCAGGCCCTCCGTGAGCGCAGCGTTAGCGTGGTGAGATCCGCCTTGCGTGTCAGTGGTAGGGAGCAGGTGCACTATGGCGAGGGAAGTATTCCTGCTCCACCCAGAGGGGAACTCCAGCTCCCACTGATTGCTGCCAGACAGGCATGTGGGTCTGCTCTTGGCATGTTTTCTCATTTTTCTAAGTCAGAAATGCAGAGCTTTCCATGAAACTTCTTAATTTTTAAATGTGGGCAATTAATTCTTTAAAATTCTTTCCAACCAACTGAATTGAATTTGTCTGTTGACAAAAAGGGGCTTGCAGGCCACTTGTTTGTGCTTTCTATTGAAATCCTTTCCTGTGTGTATGTGACTCCTTTTCCATTCTTTCCCTGGCTCTAAATTTTTATCTGTGCGATTAATCTACAGAACTCCACGGATTGGCAGCGAGGTATTCGATGAGGCTGTTGACAAATTTGGACCTAGGACTTATTTCCTCCACAGCCCTATTTATTAAGTCCCCAAGCCCCAGAAGGCACTGGCTTACTGATGAGAACTGAATGCAGTCTGCCAGACACTTAGGGACTTTATCTCATGGCTGTCCCTTGCCATTGATGACCATGTCATAGGGGACAGGGTCTAATTTCCTGCCACAGTGAGACAATGTGGCCCTAAGACCTTTGGGCCTGTTATTCTAGCCTGGAAGATTAATCTAACCTGGCAGGATTTCTTCAGATAGCCCTGCCATACTCTTTCAGGTATTTACAAATGAATGCTGTGTTTTTATTTGCAGCCCTCCCTGCTGGTGGCAGTGGGGAAGAGATAGCTGTTAGTATTCCTAGAGACAAACGCAAACTAATGACGTTTAGGGACCTTCAGCTTTCCAGTCGCCTGTCCTTCAGTTCTTTGGGCACACAGACACCATCACGGCTCTTTTCCAAGTCATTCAGGCACATTGTCAGTCCTCCACAAAATCTTAGAAACAGCAGATTTCCTGGAATGAGTTTGGCCACTGTCCCAAGGCTCCCAAATGCAAATTTGGAGACACAGATCTGTTTCTCCTCCCTCCTCTGCTCAATGTGTCCTGATCGAAGTTCACATATGACTTTGAATTTGGAGAAAAAAAAGCATTTCAAGTATTTTTCTTTTGATCAGTTATCAGCCTCATGAAAGATTGGCAAGATCATCTTTTTCTGGATTTTAGTATAGCTAAAGAATGTTTTTCTCTTTATGCCTTTTAAGTTGCGTCTCATTTTTTACTTTAACTTAATGATGCAACTTTTTGTGGAAGGTTGTTTTCTTCTTTTGCCTAGTGATTGGCACCTTGAGATTTTTATAGGTATCTCTGAATGTCCTGATATATTTTTGTCTCATCATTCTGACGATTCCCTGTTGGGTGGGGCTGGTGTTTGTGGCTTATCTTCCCCCCAGGAATTCTAGGCTGTCTTGGAACCTACCATGATTTTATATACATAATCCTTGCTTTATGTATTATAAATATGATCGAATTTGTAAAAATAAGTTTGTCAGTATGGATCTTTTTATAGGGAGTCAGTATGGTATTGTGGATGTGGGATTTAGAATCAGAAATTAGATGGCATATTTTATGTGAAATTTCTTCCTGTAGCAGAGGGTCAATAGATCTGAAAATTAAAAAAAAAAAAAAAAAAAATCAAGATTTGACTTCAGATTCCCATTTTGCATTCTGTTGCTTATGTGACCTTGGACAAGCGAGGCTACTTCTCTGAGCTCTTCTCATTCTGTTGAAAGGGAGGGTCTCCCTACCTTGGAGACTGTGCTAGATTATTGTTAATGATTAAATGAGGTCTGGGTAAGGCAGCCGAAAATTAATGCAGGGAAATGACATTGCTGCTCTTTTAAAGTGGACTTGGCACTTGTCCGTTTTAAGAAAACACAAGGAACATGGTCGCCTTACTTGAATGAGGTTTCCTGTAGTTGTAGCTACGTTGGCTTTTTAATCCCTGGTGAGAGGAGGTGCTTGCCACTCCTGTGAGCCTTCACTACATCACACCCACCACAGCGTGAGTCACCACAGGCGCCATGTGACATCAGCCTCAGCTTTAGTGTTGCCAATGAAGACCTTGAGTGTCATCGCCAGGTGTGACTGGCTGAAGACTCCACTCTCCTGATTTGCACAGGGAGCGTGGGCGCCCACGTGCTGGACCCTGGGCCACCCTCACCTGCTTGTTTCCCTACTGGTCATAGTTCTGGGGCCTTGAGTCAGGCTGAGAGGCCTGGAGCTGCTTTAGCTGGGGCCTGGAGGGCTCTTCCCAGAGTGAATCTCAAAGCATCAGTTAGTTGCAGGACATTAGCTGTGGCTTGGGACAGTGGCCAGGAAGCTGTTCCTTCTAGACCTTATTTAGTTCTCATACAGACGGGAGACTAACGTGGGGGAAGAGTTCAGATCCAACTTAGCATTTGAGGGGCATAAAATGTAGTTCCCCAAAGGGATTGTTTTGAATCCAGCAATAGATGCCGTTATCTTTTCTAGCTTTGGTGCACTGGAATAAAGAGTGTTGCTTGTGGCTTTCCTGACTTTGTATTTCTGGATGGAGGCGCTTTTCTCAAGGGTGGCTTATTGGCTTCAAATCATAGGTGGCAAGAAAGATATATAGGTAGGGTAGATAGGTATGTTCATTGTGAGAGCAGGGAATGACGGGCTTGTTTGAAAAGGGCTGGAGGCAACTGTTTATCACCACCTCTCTCCCTTCTTAAAGGAATTTGTCGGGCTCTGCTGAAGCAAAGACAGGAAGGAATTTATTAATCACTCAGACCTGGGGAGGCTGTCAGTTTGGTGATGATGGGCTTTGAGGAAAACATGGAAACATGTTAGTGTCCCAAGTCTTTTTATTGCAGGGTTATATTTTCAGCTAAGCTTGGTTTTATTTCCTATCCGACCCTTAAATATTGGTGCTCTCCAGAGCCATATCCTATTTTTAGTCAATAGACATCTCTCTGGGTTCTTTTCTGTCCTCCCCTGCCTGCAGCAATTTCTGTGTGCCGGAGACTCCTAATTCTTGGCGTGTTGAGGTCAGAATTCTGTCATCTCCTGCTCTTCTGCTGGGTTGAGAGCAAGCTGGAAGTCTGGCTAGCACTGCTTTCTCTCATCTCGTTCCTGTAACACGTCCTATTCACGTAACCTTGACTTTCCCCTCTAAATCAGTCCCTGCCTTTCCCTATGATCATGCTTCTAGATTCCGCACTTGCTGCTCTTCTTTGGACTTGTGGCCCCTAATTGATGTCTCTGTCAGCAGCCCTTATTCCCTTAGGATCCATCCCCCACCTTGTCCCCAGGATTATCCATTAGAAACATGTCTGATGATGCCCTTTCCTTGGTAAAAACCGTGCAAGGCTTTTTTTTCATTTCTGTGATCAGTGCCTGCCCTGCAGCCCAGTGGTCAGGGTGCTTGCCTGTGCATCTGTTGGCTGCATCCCAGCTGCTCCCCAAGGAAGAGACACACACTCTTCAGGATGTACGGAGCTCCTCAGGACCGGCAGAAGACTCTGATGCCACCCCTCAGTGCTTTGCTTAGAATGCACCTTCTGCTATAAAGGTTCTTTCCCTTCCTCTCTGTGAGAAGAGATCTCTGTGGACCTCAAGCTCAAATGACCTGTTCTCTCTGTGGGCTTTTCTTCCTTTCTCACATCTTCTTCCCATCCTCCTCCTCTCCTTCCTCTTCCATCCCCTGCTCCCTCTGTGTGTCCACATCCATGTTGAAGCTGGGACATCTTGGAGCCACTTGACTGTGGTTATTGGTCTCATTTCTCCCCGCAGCAAACTGTGTCTTCAAGCAGATTTGTCTGCGGAATGTGGGGGACCCAGCAGAGCCAGGTGCACAGAGGTTTGGTCCTGTTGGATGTGACTAAACACAAGCAGCCATGGCCCAGGTGGTTGTTGGGCGGGGGTGGGTGGCATTGTTGGGCTCTGTTTTGGTGTGACCCCCTGGATTTCTCACAGCCCAGCACCGGTTTTCTCGAGCCAGCAGCTGTCCCTGGAAAAGGGGTTGTCTCCTCAGGAAAGATCTGGCTTTCAGGGCCTGGGACTTCTTGAGGGACTAGGAGGAGCCTGAAGAATTGGGATGAGCAGGTTCCCACCAGCTCTTCTTGAGCTCCACCTGCGAGCAGGCTGCGGTGGTGGTGGGAGCACCAAGGACTCATGCAGCCCTGCGCCGGGGGCCCGTAGATGGAGGAGGGGGTGGTGTCCGCTGCCAGTCACCAACGGCTCCCCCCAACCCGGGTGGGATGTGGCGTGTGAGCTCCGCCCCATGCCTTACGCCACCTTCTCGCCTGTTTGCCTGACTGAAAGCCAGAAGGCAGCAGAGCCCTGTAGAAAAGAGGAATGCAGTTTTGTTCTTTTCTCTTTACAATAGTGTACCTTGGGGTTTTGCCAGATAGATTTTCCTCTTGCCTCCTTTTTTTTTTTTTTTTTTTAAATGAAAAGCTTTCCTGGCAGATGTCGGAAAGCCACTTCTAGGGCATCAATAGTTACCAAAAAAAGGCCTCGGCTTCCTCTCGCTGTCAGCTGACTGCGCGTTTGCACATCTGTGCAGTCCTCCGGAGAAGGCCAAGCGCCTGCCTCGCCAAGGCCCATCAAGTGATCGTCAGGCAGGCGGGCCTGGTCCGCTGCTGCCGCCTCACCTGTTCACAGCTCTGCTTTCGTTCCCTCTGCTGAGCCCCAGGCAGGGCCCAGTGTCAGATGCTCCTAAGCTCTGGCTGCATCTGAACTTTCCTCTCCCTTGGAGAACTACTCCCTCAGCCCACTTGTGCCCCTCCTCTGTCCCTGTGCTGCCTCTGGCCCCGGGGCTGCCATCAGCCCAGGACGACTGCACCCATTTTGCATTTCAACAGTCTCTCCTGGTCTGGGTTCAACGCCCCCAGGAGGCTGTAGTCTGTGCTGAGAAGAGTCTGGGTCAGAATCCTCATTAGACTGCTCTCCAGCTCTCTCTTTGGCCTGTTCACTGCCTTCCTCAGCCACCCCACAGAAGTGGCACCATCAGCCTGGCGCCTGTTCGGAGGACTGAGGTGGTCTCCCAGCAAGCCTGACAGTGAGGGGGCCTTGTGAGTGTCTTACTCCTTCCTTTCTTTTGTGTAGCTCCTTCCTGATCTTCCCAACTATCAGGGATCTTTTCTTCCTCAAATTCTTATGCATTTGGCAGCCCTGATCACGGAACTTGGGACTGCCCACCTTTATTACAGTGATTATCAGAGCTCCTCGTCTTCCTCTGTAAACAGGTGCTTTGACTCTGTTTGACTCTGGTCTCCCGGGAAGCCTGGCCCAGCCCCTCGCTGTCATTCCTGCCCCCTACATGCTTGCTGAGCACCTGAGCATTCCACTCAGCTGTTCCATGTCTGCCTCTCAGAAGTGACGGCATCACCTTGGAGACAGCGGCTCGCCTTTCATTGTGTTTATTACCTGCACTGGTTTGACTCTACATTAGAATGTATTTTTTGAGAGGAAATAAATGAAGGCGTATGAAGCGGTTGGCCTCGCCGTGTGGGCCCCAGTGTTTTTTAATACAAATCACCATGGCAACATGGTGGCCTTCTCGTCTCCCCAGTTAAGAGGATGAACTCTCCTGCCCACAGATGCTGAGTGGATTGGCCCATGTTATCCAGTGCTCCATGCAGAGAACTCTTCCTGAAAGCCTGCACACCTCATTACCAAGGACTTTTCCTCAGCAGGGGCAGCCGACAGACAGCAGCCCCGGCCCCTGGTGTCTCCCTATTGTCTGGGTCCGCCTGTGACAGTCTGGTCCCTCCTACAAGAAATCTTGTGCTATTGCCCGTGGGTCTGAAAAGGCCCGAGGCGAGCTGTCGCCAGGATAGCAGCCAGTGGGTCTGCGGTCTGCACACCTGCCGTGTCTGCTCCCAGGTGCACAGGGAGGCCAGGGAGCAGGGGGGATGGATTTTTAGGGTGCAGCTTAGCAGGTCTGCTTGCAGCTGGTATGATACGGGCAGCTCTGTTGTGTGTCTCTGCAGCCTCCATTCCCACCGGCTGGCCCCTCCAGTGCAGTTGTGGCCTCTGACCTCCCTTGCTCTAAAACCGGTCTATCCTCTGATCCCTGCCTCTGCTTCACGATGGAACAGTGGGTTGTAAGCTCCTGGTTTCAGACTTGTCTTCCAGATTTTTTTTTTTTTTTCCTTTTGGCAACAATACATTGAGACCAGGTGCCAGGACAGTACAATAGGCCTGCATTCTGACAGCCACTCAGAGGGCCTGGTGGCTTCTCCGAGCCTGTTACTTTCACACGATGTGTGGCCAGGGCCTGCTCCTGGGCAGCTTGAGTTAATAGCTAAGAGTAACATCCAGCCAGACTTTTGGAGGTTTATTTGAAGGCAATTCCAGCTTTGGTGGATGTTGTCAAGGCTAGAAGATTCTTAACAAAGAAAGACATGTCTATCCCTTGAGTCCTCCCTTTAAGAGACTATGAAAGCAGCAGTGTGACAGGATGCTCCTGTCCCCCAGCGTCAGGCCATAGCCTACAGAGCCAGTAATTGGCATGGAGGCATGGAGGCCAGCTGGCCACCCACCTCCCTCCTGTCGGCCAGGAACCTTCTTAGTCCTTGGTCCCTGGAGCTGACTGAGATCAGGAGTGGCCAAACCTGACCGAGGCCACTTTTGGCCTCCCTTGCAGTGGATGCCCGTGTGCGCAGTAGAGAGCATTTGAACGTGTGCACACAGGGACGACGAGACCGCCAGCCCCAGAGTCACTGTGGTGTGCCACATACCCAGCTTGAAATTCTGGCTTTGGAGTTTGTGAGACCTTACTAGACCTTGCTCTGAAGAAGTCTCTGCTAAAAAGGAAATGTGAGGAAAAGCCAGCTGAAGGAGCCTTTTGTTTGGACAGTTGCCTGCGCCTTCTTTCGTCACAAGAGACAGTGTAACCTAGCAGAAAGAGCCAGCTTTGGAGGCAGCCTGGATTCAAATCCCAGCTCTGCGACTGGCTCGCTGTGTATCCCTAATGGGCAGGGCATCCCTTGAGGTGCTGTCCAGCTCACACTGACGCACCTTGAGACCACGACTATGCTGCCCCCTGTCCAGGGAACTGTGCTTCGCCTCTGCTAATGACACGTATTTCTAAAGAGAGCTCCAGTTTCATACTTTGGTCTCCGACCACAGTGGTGGGTGAAGGTATTTTAAAGATGTGTATGTCTCTGAAGCCCACTGTTCCTCACATTTTTCACATAGGTGTAATCACTGCCTGGGTCAAGATATAGATTGTTTCTAACATCACAGAAGTTTCCCTCGTACCCTCTCCTAATCAGTTCTCCAAAGATAAGCACTGTTTTGAGCTCTTCCAGCGTGGGCTGCTTTGTCTGCTCTTGCACTCGTAAGCGTGGAAGTATACAGCGTGGGTTCTTGTCCTGCCTTCTTGACTCCATGTTATGTCTGGGGGATTCATCACACTGTTGTACTTGGGGATTGTTTGTCCTTTTCTGTCGCTGCCTCACATGTTATTGTCTGATGACACCATAGTTGCTTGGTCAGTCTGCGTGATGGTCACTTAGGTTGTTTCCAGTTTGGGCTATACGAGTAATGCTTTTATGAATATCTTTTGTGCCTGCATTTTGGTGGACATAGCGTTTGTTTTTCTTGAGTACTTACTCAGAAGTGGGGTTGCTAAACAGTTTTCTGAAGTGGTTTTCTCTGTTTGTTTGCGTTCTCCAATAATTTCTGAGCATTCCAGTGATTCCACACGCTCACCATCATTCTTACTTTTTAAAGGAGAGGTGCGGGCAGGAATGAAGGCGAGCAGGCAGGCAGGCAGAGAGAGGAGGAAGAAGCACTTCATTTCATTTAGTTGTTCATCTTGGTTGCAGGCGTTGGATGCAAACCCAGGTCCTTGGGATATATGTGGACTGTCCTTGGCCAGAAGTGCTGGACACCTAACTGCTTCTCTCCCAGGATACGCCTTACTGTCAGTTTTTGAAGTCTGACCTCTTCTGGTAGGGAAACATGGTTTTAATGACCATTTCCTGATGATCGTTGACATGAGCACCTTTTCAAATGTTTAGATATCTTCTTTTGTGACATGTCAGTTCAAATCTTTTTGCTCATTAAAAAAATTGGATTGTCTTTTTTTTTTTTTTAAAATCAGTTTGTAGGAGTTCTTTGTATATTTTGAATTGAGTCCTTTGTTGAAAATATGTAATGCAAATATATTCTCCCAGGCTGGGGGCTGCCTCTTCATTTTGCTAGTAATCTCTTTTGTTAAGTTCCATTTGTCACACTTTTATATTTAGAGCTTTTGTTTCCTATTTAGAACATATTTGCCTTGTCTGTGGTCATGAAGATAGTTCATACTGTTTACTGTTTTCTTCTAGGAGCACTTAAAAACCCCAGCTTGATGTAGATATAATTCATATACCATAAAATTCACCCTTTTAAGGCATACAACTCACTATTTTTAGTATATGCACAGAATTTTGTATTAATTGCCACTATATAGTTCTAAAATGTTTTTATACCACTGCCCCAAAATACTGTTAGTAGTATCCCCCTCTGTTTCCCTTGATCCCTAATCCCTGGAAACCAAATCCTTTTCCTTTTTAAAGTAGGTAATTTGCCTTTTTATTTTTGACTTATGAAAGTTATTTATATTTTCTGGGTCTACGTCTCTTATGAGATAAATGATTTATAACTATTTTCACGCATTCTGTGAGTGTCTTTTACTTTCTTGAGGGTATCCTTTGAAACACAGAAAGTTTTAAATTTTGATGAAGTTCAATTTATCTGTTTTTTTCTTTGGTAACTTGTACTTTTGGTTTCATTTCTAAGAATCTATTGCCAAATTCAAAGTCAATGAAGATTTATCCCTGTGTTTTCTTCTAAGAGTTTTATGGCTTCAACTCTTCACTTTAGGGTTTTGGTCCATTTTGAATTATTTTTTGCATATGGTGTGAGGTTGGAGTCCAGCCTTCTTTTTTGTGTGTGGAAATCCAGTGGTACTCACCTCTTTCCCCACTGTGTGGACTTGTCGCCTTTGTCAAAATCAATTGACTGTACAGGATTTATCTGAACTCTGAGCTCCATTTCATTAATCTTGGTTACTGAGCTTTGTAGTAAATTTTGAAATCAAGAGATGTGATTTTATTCTTTCTACTGGCAAATTTTGAAATTTGGGATCCCTTGAGATTCTATGTAAATTTTAGGGTGTATATTTCTATTTCTGAAAAAAAAATAAATAAAAAAAAGGCAGCTGAGATTTTTGTAGAGATTGCACTGAATCTATATTTCAATAATAAAATGCTTCTTCCTCCTCTCTCTTCCTGCCTGCCTGTTTTTGCACCTTCATTCCTGCCTTCATCTTTAAAACAAACAACAAAACAAAACAAGTTTTTCTCATTTAGGTCTGTGATCCATTGTAATTTACATCAGGTAGGGATACCACTTTATTTAAAAGATCATTCTTATCCCTGCTGGATTGCAGGAGACCCATGGTCATGAGTGAGTTGACTGTATGTACAAGGGCTATTTGTGAATTCTCTTCAGTTTAATTGATCTGTGTTTCTTCCCGTGGTCCAGTGATACTATCTATCAATTTTTGTAGCTTCAAAGGAGGTCTAATTATGTAATTTAGAAGTCCTCCAATTTTGTTGTTTTTTCAACATTTTCTTAATTTTTCTAAGACCTTTGTAATTTTATATTAATTTTAGAATCATCTTGTCAATTTAACATCTATAGATCCATGTGGAGAGAACTGACATCTTATTCTTGAGTCTTCCAATCCCTACCATGTACAAATGTGTATACATTGTATATGTAATATGTACACACATATAAGGTGTCTATCCATTTATATATAATGTCTACATATGAGTATATATATATATATATAATGTTCATCCATTTATCTTCTAAGCAATGTTTTGTCTATTTCTGTGTGAAAAATCTTAGACTTTTTTGGTTATATTTCTTCTTAGGTGTTTTGTATTTTTGGAGTGGATGCAAATGGAATGATATTGCTTTCATTTCATTTTTATTTTAAAATTTTATTCCTAGTATCTACAATTACAATTAATTTTTATATATTGACTTTGTCTTCTGTAACTTTGATAAATTCACTCATTAGTCATATATTATTGTGTGGTTTTCTTAGTTTTTTCCATATAACACAGTCATGTCATCTGCATATCATCACAGTTTTACTTTTGCCTTTTGCAATCTAAAGATTGGAATTCAAAAATATATTTTCTTGTTTTGTTCTGGTATAATGTAGGATAAAAATTATTTTTATTTTATTATATTAAAAATACTTTTAAAAGGAAAGATGCAGGCAGGAATGAAGGAAGGCAGGAAGAGAGAGGAAGAAGCATTTTAAATTTTATTTCCATTTAGTTATTTACACTGTTTGTTTTCCCTGGACCCGGGACTCGAACCCAGAGGTATTTTGACTTGCGTCCTTCAGAGGTGATTGACTTAACTGCTGCTCCACCAGGGCACGCCAGAATAGAACTTATTATAGGGAGCATTCTTCCCTTAATTGTGAACTTGGGGGGGAAGATGATTTATATTTCATCATTAAGTATGATGTTAGCTGTAGGTTTTTATAGCTATTCCTTGTCAGATTTTTATTTGTTGAGAAGCTTAAGTTACTTTTATCGTGAGTGTGTTTTGAATTTTATCGAAAGTTTTTCTGAATCTATTAATGACCATGTGTTTTCCACCTTTATTCCATTAATGTGGTGAATTATAATTGATTTTTAAAGTCAAAATTATTGCGGTGTAGTTTACATATATAGTAAAATTTACCCGTTGTGTACAGTTCTTTGAATTTTAGCAAATGCATGCCATTATGTTAGATTCTCTTGTGTGTATTATGGCATTTCATCCTCATAAGAGTAACATAAAGAAGGTATCATTGATAACCTGAGTTTAGGTGGGGAACATGAGACCTAGAAAGAGAGATTGGCACTTATCCGGAGTTTTCTATCAAGTAAATAAAAAGTGGAGACTCAAAACCGTCTCCTTTGTCTCCTCAACAGATGTCTACCACCTACATGTGTTGACAATTGCAATCTACTAGTAAATGCCCTGCCTGGATGTGGCCCCCCCCCCCCCCGCCCCTGGAGGCCAGCTTTCACAGGATTGAGAGATCAAGAGCCAGTGAGCGACTGGAGCGGAAGAGCCGCCTGCGTTCTTGGTGGCACAGGAAAGGCATTGCAGACCTGAGGAATCAGGGAAGGCTTTCCAGAGGAAATGAGGCCTGAGACTTTAAGTAGGGTTTAACAGGTGAAGGATGTTGGGAGGGGCCCTGGGAGGGAAGAACCAACCGGGAAGAGGAGACAGCATGCCAGGAGATGAGAGAGGAAGAGAGGGACAGGATGAGACTTGGGGTAAACGGGAACCATAGCATTCAGGCATCAGAAGCCATTTCCAGGGATTTGGACTTTATCCGATGCCCATTGCGAAGCTGTTGGAGATTTATGCAGAGAAGCAAACGTCAGGCTTGTGTTTGGGAAACCTGATCTTACTGCAGTGGGAGGAATGTGCCAGAGCTGAGCGATGCTAGGGAAAGGGAGTTCCCAGCTGCTGTCAGAATTCAGAGGCAGTTATTGTGGCCTGAGGATGACTCAGGAATTACTTAGCAGGAAAAAGTCAGTAGCATCTGGTGAGTTATTAGAAAAGCTGTGCTTGGTAAAAACAAGAACCTCAAGTGAAAGTGGAGTTTCTCTGCCTGCGGCAGAAATGGAGAGCCCACCTGACTGTCCCTCCTGGGCAGGTCCCCCCTGAATCCCTTGGGTGTTTCAGAAACTCCCCCTTCAGTCAGTGGCTTTGGGGGCCTCACCCTCTTTCACCTTTCCTTGGGAGCAGACCCTTCTCGCTGGCTTCTCCGAAGCCACCGTCATCCAGGATCGTGCCTCTCTTCAGCCTCAGCATCTTGGACTCCTCTGCTAGCGCCTCCTCTCCTTTCCGTGGTCAATGTTGGGTCCTCAGTGTGACATCTCAGCCTCTTCTCTTCAGTTGTGGTTTCCCTGGAAATGTCATCTTGTCCCTTGGTTTTACTTGCTACCTGTAAGCTGGGGAACACCCTGCTCAGCTCCAGCCTATGTAACCCCTGGTCTATGTGACATCTCCCCCCGTGTGCTCCATGGTCCCTGAGATTCGAACTTGACTTCTTTTCTGCAGTCCCTTCCTCCTTTAACTGGCGTGAAAGCGTGTTCTTTCTTTACTTTCTAGGCTCAGTCAACAGAACAATCATTTGTTTCTGGTTTTTCTTGCTTCTAAGTCCTTCCTTCCCTTTGCTCCAGCAGCAGTGAGCAGTACATAATAAGGCAGTAAATATGCATTGAGTGACCATATCCTGGATTCCAGTGTATAGCCCAGTACTTGACACTTAGCAGGCACTCAGTTACATGTTAAAGGTAATAATAATAATGGTGTCACTTCCTGACCGCCTACTATGTGCTGCTCACTGTACTTAGTGTCCCTTAGTTCAAAAATGGAGGAAAGAAAAGGGAGCCTCTGTAGAGGGTGTTAACTTAAGACCTTGATGGAAAACCTGGGAATGGGGAAGGGAACGGCCATTGTGCACCAACCATTACCTCGCTGAACCCCCACAGTAACACCCTGCGGTAGCTGGGCTCCCCAGTGCTCCACCCAGGAAAACTGAAGCTCAGGTGGGTCGCGTAAATCGCCTGAGATCATGTAGCCAGTACCCTAGGTTGGATTTGAACTTCTGTTATACTCTGCCTGTCTGATAAACAAGCGATGAAATGAATGAGCAGTTAGCTCTTTATCTGCCCTTCTTAGTAGATAAACTGTGAACTCGAGAGCAGGGAATGTGTGATTTATGCTTTAGGTCTGGCACAGAGTAAGCGCTTACGAAAAGGTGCTAGAACGAATGTCAGGGAAAGGTGAGTAGAGTTCCCATGTTGGAATCGAGTCTATCTGTCCCTTCCTGTTACCTGAGAAGCCATTCCTTAGGTTGGTTCCTTCTTTCCTCGCTTGAAGTCTGTTAAAGAGAGAACACCTCTTGCCCACAGCCCCTGACAGATAGGAGGCGAGTTAATAATAAGATAAGTTGGCAAAGCTTCCTGAACGCGCAGCACAGCAGCATGTGGACTCGGGGCCTCCTGCTGCTCTCCGTGGGCAGCGGCAGTAGCTGCTGAGCGACCGGACTGGGAGGAGGTGTGATGTGACCTGTGGGAGCCAGCTTGCGTGGAGATGTGCAGTTCCTGAGGTGGCCCACGAGCCGTGGCAAGAGAGAAGCTCAAGGTACTGGACCCTGAGGCAGGGCGACTTTCTTTTCTTACTTGCCTGGGTCTTGAGCGCTTCTTGAGTGTAGAACACCGTCATGTTTAGGGAGACTGGAAGCGCCCCCCTGGGATGGAGACCTCCGTCCCAGAACCTGCTGATGACCTGTGCCCTAGGAGAAGTCTCACTGCTGCAGCTTTTCTTGTCATTTCTCGACCACCCCAGTAACCTAGTGTCTGATGCCTCTGAGGCCTCAGTTCTTGGGTCCCCACTGGGGCTGAGCGGAAGAGACTGGTCTGAGCTTGCACAGGTGCCTGCGACATTGGCGCCAGCTTACGGTGCCTTGACTCCTCTAGCAGTTGCTTGTCCCTTTTCACTAGCTGCAGGGCTTCCTTCCATGTACTTGTCACTTGCCCTAACCAGGGTGCCCAAGCAGCTGGGATTCTTTGATATCCATTGAGATTCTTTGATTGGAAACCGTAGAAACCAGCTCTGGCCACCTTGAACGAAGGACATGTGTTGATGGGATACTGGGTGCTCCCAGAACTAGAGGGTAGCTGGGGAATCAGGCCTGGTCGGAGGCCTGTCCAGTGTCTGGGAAGCAGGGACCCCTGTGTAGCAGGCCCGTCCTGTTGGATGGAACAGAACCATCAGCCATGTTGGTAGCTCTGCTTCAGATTGTGCTCACTAGCGTCGCATGTGGTCTTCGGCAGGAAGAGGTAAAGTTCTGTCAGGAAGGGCATGGATGTCGGCCATCAGACTGTGCAGGCCCTGCCGGTCTCTAGAGTCTCCTGAGAGCTTTCCTGGCGCCAGATGGGGCCTGTTCTTAGGTAAATCCCTTTGTGCCCACCTCCGAGCCCCACAGTCTGCACCGCATACCCTCAGTGCTAGCCCCTCTTTCATCCCAGAGATTGATCTTGGTGTTTCCTTTTATTCTTGATCGGTCTAGCTAGGAATTTATCAATTTTGTTGATCTTTTCAAAAAAACCTACTTTTGCCTCTGTTGATTTTCTCCATTGTTTGCTTTCTAGTTCATTGATTTCTGCTCCTATTTTATGATTTCCTTTCTTCTACTTTGGGTTTAATTAGCTGGGGTTTCTCGGTGTGTGTTTTCAGTTTCGTAAAGTGGAACTATAGACCATGGATTTGGCCTTCCTTCTTTTCTAATATAGGTGTTTCAAGCTGTCAAGTTTCCTCTAGAGACCGTTTTTACTACATAACAAAAATTTCACCCTATGGTGTGCAATTTGAGTTTCAACCAGAGATTTGGGCAGAGTCTCTCCATAGGAATTGGGGCTCCCCCTTTAGGGTATTTCCCCTCACTCTGTGGTGAACCCAAACTCAGATGTCTGGTCTTCTCTTTGATTTCTAGGCTCCTAGTGTGGTACCAAATGAGACTTGTTCTTAGGCAAAACCCATCAAAATGATAGACTCACCCAGTGCCATTTGCTTTTCCACACATCAGTTCACCCTGAACCCCTGCCTGCTCTTTGGCCATTCTCCAGGGCCCTTTGAGCACTGGTTTTTATGTTTTGTCCAGAATTAATCATTCCTTTTCTGCAGGATGGTTGACCCCATGGGAGTTATCTGCCCGTGAGAATTGTGTCTCTGTCTGCTCTACGTTACTAGACACTCCCACTAGATTATGGGGACTTGGAGGAGGCCTGGGGATGTACTTTTTATAGCCGCCGGGGCCCTCCGAGGTCTACCCAGTCAAGGGCGGCAGACTCTTCTAGTCAGGCTTCCATGCCACGACTTCAGCTGCTCCCTGTGTGTGGGAGACCCTCACATCCCTGTCTGGCTCACATGTTGGCCGACCCCTAAACCAGCTGCCTCCTGGTGGCATCTAGCTGTAGACCCGTAGGCACCGTATAAGCAGCCGGTTCCTGGTGGGACTTGTCATCTTCCCCACCCTCTATTCCTCCTGTGTCCCCACTCACTCTTTGGTGTGGAAGTGTTGTCCTCATGCTGTGACTCTTCCTCAGAGAGGAGCCTCTTCCTGACCTCTGCTCTGACTTCTGACCTCTTCATCTCTTGTCTAAACCATAAATTCATTGTGCGGTCCTCCTCCCACTGCTGCCCTCCCCTTTGCAACCTACTTTTGACCCTACCGTGAGCCAGACCTTCTGAAGAGGCATGGTTACTGTGTCCCTCATTGTCACTCCTCAGTGCCTCCCCATCACCTGGACCCTTACACAGCACCGGGGTCCATCAGGCTCCGACCTCCCGGCTTCTTCGGCCCCTTTCCTGCTCGCTCTGCCTCACTCGCTCTGGACTCCGGCCGAGGGGCTCCAGGGTGCCCCGGGGCCCTCCCCGTGCTGGGCAGCATGTTTTACCTGCCGCTCTGGTGCGTGGACTTACTCAGTCTTCAGCCGAGTGTTGCCTCCTCTCGGAACCTTCTTGACCCTTCGGAGGCAGAGGCGGGCCATCTCTCCTCTTCAGATGCCTCTGAAAATTCTTCAAGTGCTGTGCTGCAGTGAGCTATATGTTTGTCTCCCCAACTTAAGTGGTGGGTGGTGACCTTGTCTGATTTAGCTCATTGCCCCAATATCTCATGCAGAGTGGGGCACAGTCAGACATACTTCAGGCGGAAAGCCATCTCCTGCATGTAAGCAGCCAGCCTGAGTTGGCCTCTAGTGCCAAGTGAGATGCGCATGTCATGTCTGCACTTGGGCCGGAAGGTGTGCCCTGTGTCCCCTGAGCCGAGAAGCTGATTCTGTGCAGGAGGGTGACTTCAGACTCCTCCTGAATCTCCATGAGTAAGGTGAGACTTCTTTATCACTCCCAAGGAGACAAAAATTAAGTCATCTTTACCCCTGCTTTCAAAAAGAAGATGAATGCGTTTGGTTTAATGTCCAGATGGGAAAATGCTGTTGACCTTAGATGAGAGGTGGGCATGTTGTATGCTTGCTGAGGGCGGTGAGGGACTCTCTGTGGATGTGGAGCTGTTACGCTTCTGTGTCCTTCCTGCAGAAAGGGAAAAAAGAGATGATAAATGTTTTTCAAATGTATATAAAATATTTGACCCACAAGTGTCAATTAAAGAAGAGGGGGTGAAAAAAGGACTTACAATTATAGAGCTCTTATGATGTGTCAGGAACTTTTCACATATGATTTTGCTAGTCTTCTTCATGGTGCAGGCAGAGAAACTGAGGCACAGAGAGGTGAGATGCTTTCCCAAGTCTCCATGTATGGTAAGGTTCAGAGTTGGGATTCCAAAATAGGTCTCTCCAGTCAGAGTATCCATGACATACTGATGGTCCAAGGGCTTATTGGAGGCACCTGAATCAACATTTCTGTCTCTCGGTCTCTCCAAGCACATGCTGCCTTTTTTTTTGGTGTTGTCCTTACCTGGCATCAGGGAGCGAGCACGCTGAAGGCCCGGATTAGTGTCCCCGGTTCAGCAGGTGCTGAGTACCTGTGTGTGGCTAGGCACCTCGCCACCTCTGTCTTAGAACTGAGCCCAGTGCTAGTCATCTAGTAGGTGCTCTGGAGCACTTGTGGCGTAAATGATGGAAGCTGGCAGACTCCTCCCTGCAAATGTGTGCTGCTGGTTTCCTGCTTAAACATCTAGGATTCCGAGCTGTGAAGTCCTCAGGGCCTGCTTTGCAAGGAGGAGTGGGAGCCTCTCTTGCCTTTGCCAAGAGAAAGAAGCAGGATGACTGCGGAGCCTTTGGTTCTGGAATAGCTGCCAGCCTTGTATTTTAGCCTGGCTTCACTTATTCTTTCTGCCTTGTGCTTCTCGTGGGAACAGGGCTCAGGGGGTACATCCTGGGCACCTGACCCAGTGAGGGGGCTGGTGTGGGACCAGAATCATCAGAGCCAGTTGGGTTAAGGTCACTGCACCTCTCAGAAGGCAGAGGGAGGTGTGTGAAGGAAGCGCCATTCCAACCAAGGGCTGCTGGTGTTGGTGGGTGGGGGACCCTGGCACTGGTGTTTTGCCTTCCTGCCATCACATTGGAGCAAAGAGGTTGCAAAAGTTTGTGAGTTTTCGTTGTCTGGGTTTTTTTTGTTTTGTTTTGTTTTGTTTTTTAAAGGAAAGGTGCCGGTAGGAATGGCTGTGAATAGGCAGCAGACAGGCAAGAAGAGAAAGGGGGAAGATGCACTTTTATTATGTAGTTGTTCACACTGGTTGTTTCCTCCCCAAATCCGGGACTTGAACCCAGGGGTGTGTGGCCTGTGTCCTGCAGGGGTGATTGACTTAACTGCTGCTCCACCAGGGCGCGCCGCAGGTTGCGGTTTTAGCTCTTGAACTGTGCTGGGTGTTCCTCCAGGCACAGTGACGTTTCCACACAGGTGTAAGCAGGGGGTGATGGCGAGGAATCAGTACGCATACACCCTCTAGCTGTAAGCAGAGTGGAAACCCGAAATTCCTAGAACTTGTTAGTTCAGGAGCCAAATGAAGAAGTCAGTTTCCTCCAGGGGCTGGGGCACGCACTTCACATTCTTCTGGCTGGGTCTGCCCACAGCAGGATTCCGCCTTGCCTTTTCCCTTGGCCTGGGAACAGAACCCGTCTGCTTCTTTACAGAAATGCAGCACCTCTCTTGCAGAGTGAAGGTAGCCACTGTTAAGGATGTGCAGCAAGTGTGTTCATTCTGAAAACAGTTTCTAAACAAGATTTGGAAGAAAAGTAGCTTGGTTGGGATCATTTACACTGGGCCTGGCCTGTAGTGTCTCTTCAGTGAAGACTCATGGAGAAGCACTGTGGGAGGGGAAGAGCGTGGGCTTCAGAACCACTCGAACTTGAGCTCAGATCCCAGCTTTGCTTCCAAGTGGGTCACGAGCTTGAGTCAGGGTCCTCACTGAAGCCCGCTCCGCAGATAGTGACAACCACAGCGATGAGCTGTTGGCTGGAGAACAAATGTCCCAGCTCCCATGAAGATTATTAGGGATTGTGGCGTTGTTTTAGGTGACCTGAGTTAGGCTTTTAGTATCTTGAAAGTATAAATTCAGTCTATCGTGACCTCTGACTCATCTACTGACCAGGTACCGGGCCAGATAGACAAGTGACTCAGGGCTTCTTCTCTTGTGTGGCTTTTATATTTACAGGGAATCAATAGTTATAGATCCACTAGTATAACAGTAATTAGAATAATTATAAGATATATTTATATGCATTGGAAGCACAGATGGGAGAAACAGTCATGTTTGGATGGAGAGAGATGAAAAGATGTCAGGATCTTGATTGCAGCTATAGAAACCAGCTCTGATTGTTGTCGGCAGAGGAAGCTTACGGGAGATGTGGTGGGGTTCACTGGTGGGCGTGAGGCTGCAGGGCCAGGCTTAGGGCGCGGCTAGAAGGAAAGGGACTCCTGGGCCCGGGTCCTAGGTTCTGAAGCCTACCGGTTGGGTCCTTATCTTGCTGCTGTCCTGTTGCTGTCACTTTGGTCTGTGTCATTTACTCGGCTTCCAGATTAGGGGACAGCGAGGACTTCCCCAACAATCCAGAGCAGAGAGAGCACACGTATTGGCACCCTCCCTGCCCAGGCCCGACTCAAAGACAGGACTCGAGAGTGCTGAAAGGAGGGGTTGACTGGGGCCTGGACGGTCAAGGAAAACCAGCAAGGGCGGGTCCTTTAAGAATCTGCCAGGCGGACAGGCAGGGGATAGAAAAAGAGGTAGTTGTGGCAAAGAACAGTAGGAGCCAAGTGCAAATGTGCAGGGCCGCTGCTGGGTTTGGAAGCATGAATGCAGGGTGGAAAGGGCAGTGTTTGCTGGGTGGTTGAGACTTGGTGGAAGAAAGTGTTGCTTCAGTTTCTCATGTCCAGTTTCCCAAGAGGCTGCCCAGACAGGCATCATAGATGGAGCCACAGATCCGAGCAGATCCCTGAAGGGCTCTCAGGGCCTCCTGTGAAGGCTTGCCTGGAAGGCTGTCAGGATGGCTGCTGCCACTTTCTCCGCCCAGCCCCCAGGCAGTGCACGGGAGCAGATCCAGAGCCTGGCAGGCCCTCGCTGTTCTTGCAGGGTCTTGTTAGCCTGTGACATAGGTGCTGCTGGTGGTGGGCAGTGCTGCTCTGCATGGAGTCTGAGACCTCCCTGGTAGGTGGGAAGCCCTGCGGCCTGCTGCTGACACTCTTGGACTGAGGCTGTGACCCAGGCCAGGCCCCTGCACCTGCTTCATTAGAGCCTGTGCCTTTGACCCCTTTGCCTCCGGCACTCTGCACAGTGCTCTCTCACCCACTGGCACAGCTGCCCCTGGGGCCTGCAGTTCACATCTGCTTAGGGAAACGTTCACTCTGGAAGCGCCTGGCCCAGGACAGCATGCAGCCCCGCTGACTCTGCTCTGGTCGTATTGCGCTCTGACCTGGAGCCTGGGCTGGACACCGGCCCTTGCTCTCTCTGGGGAACCCCGTTCAGTCGCACCCCATGCTTAAGCTGTGTCTCCGAACCCTTCATATTCGTAGCCACAGTGAGAAGCAGCAGGGAGCTGAGCTGAAGGCTGCCCCCCTCTCTCCTTCCCACCCCTCTCCAGCCTGCGATTTCCCTTCTCAGGAAGCTTGCTTAGCCCGACTCTTGCTTATTTCGAGTGGCCCGCTGTTGCCCGGCTCCCAGTGACAGCCCCGGCCTCACTCACAGGAGGGGATTTTCTTCTCCATCATTACTTTTTAAAAGGTGTTCAGCTAGAAAATTGCATATTATTTCCTCGGTAAAGGTTCCTCTTCGCCGCCTTTGTGTAGAGAGCAGCTGTCAGAGGCACAGTGGATTTCCGTGCTGCGCCCGCCAGTGCGCCGTGCCGCGTGGGGATGGGTAATCAGGCCGTCCTCTGGGCAGCCCCTTCCAGTCAGCTCTCCTCAGCAGAGCTGCAGGAAGAAGTCAGTCCCGTCTTACCACGCTCCTGCTCGAAACTCTCCAGAGGTTCCCTCTGCTCAGAGGAGGATGCCCACACTTGGCATGACCTACCAGTCACCACACCTGTGGCCCCGGCCTGGCCTCGACCTGTCCATTTGTTGTGTCATTTCTTCTGCTCTGCTTGAATGTGTCATGTTTGTTCCCTCACAAGGGATGCTTTCTGCTCCCCGGCGATCTCCATGGGCCTCCCTTGCTAGCTTCAGCTCTCCACTCAGATGGCACCGCCTCAGAGGACCCTCAGGCGGTCACCCACTGTCATGAGACCCTCACTCGCTCTCTGGGCTGTGTTCTGTCACCACCTGACATCTCTTTCATGTGTCGGTTTGTGTGCGTCTGCCCCCACCCGCTCCGTGTCTCATCCTCGCTTGTCCTGAGCTCAGAGAACTGTCCAGGTGTACAAACATCCAGGCGTTTTTGTGATGACTGACTGAACCAGCCAGAGAGAAAGCAGTGGGGGCATCAGCCTGGGGAGAGGCAAAAGCCTCAGCAGGGACTGTGCAGAGGCACTGAGGGGCCAGGGCAGCTGGGAGGTGACAGCCCCGCAGGCAGGCTGACTGTGGAGGGTCCTGGCCGCTGTCATCCTGTCCACAGGCAACAGCTTTTACCTACACTCACTTCAAGTCCCCCTTTCCAGTTTTACAGATAGAAGTCAAAATGTTTTTATGTAAAAGTCCCAGATTTGTAAATGTGGTGACTGATTCAATTAAAGACCAAAGCAAATAGGATCATGCAGTTGGGGGTTGGGGTGGGGTGCTAGCTTGACTTTCCTTCTTTTTGACTCACTCTTTTATCCTTCCAGCCACGGCTTTTTGACCCTCAGGTTGTGTCACTTGCTGGGTTCAAAGTTGCAGATAAGGTGATGAAAGGTTCCTGTCCTCAGGGGGTTTATGATCCCTGGGTGAGGCAGATAAGCAGTCCAATACAATGCCCAGGGGGTGAGGACTGTGACCCAGGAGGGAGCCTGCCTGCTCTTCCAGAGGAGATGGGGGAGGGGCAGTCACCGGGGCTTTTGCCCACAGGAGGGCCCCTGTGGGTCAGTGTTGCCTTGTGCTCTTATCTGGAGTTCCTTCTGCTCACCAGCTCTGCCACCCAGCCACTGAAGAGAATCAGGCACCAGAGTGGTTATGTTTCATTCCCAACCCACATCACTCTGTGCCCTCGAACTGTTAGAAACTGCAGAGTGATATCATGACTTCTTAAGATGGCCTTGCTTGGAGGATTATACAGGTAGGACTTTATTACTCTGAGAGGCAAGGCCTTTTGCTTTAAAAATGAAGCGCTGGCCTGTACTGGTCATGCAGCGCTGGGTGGTTTAATTGCTCTCTGCCTCGTTTTTTTTCTTGCATTTTAGATGGGGTTAATGCCAGTTCTCTGCCTCACCAGATTGTGGTGTGAATCAAAGGGGCCACTTAAGTAATTTTTATGAACTGTTCATAAATAGTCACTGCTGCTTTTATTGACTTGTCCCTCCCTTATTGGTTCTCAAGGCTTGTTAGAACCAAGTTTATACTTTTCACTTAGGATCCAGGTGCAGCTAAGAGGAAGTAAGGCTGCCGAGTCTGGTCCTTGTTGGAGCAAATGTGTCAGAGAATCAGAGCTAACTGACTCCCAGCGTTTCCACCATCTCTTCCCTGTTGGCTTGCCCTTTTCTTAGTTGGGCTCCATAGGGGACAGAGGGCTCCGAGGTGTCCACGAGGGATGGAGGGGTCTCAGCCCTGCAGCCCATGGGTGGAGATTGGGGGGAACAGCATGAGCAGATGCTGGTCTCCAGAATGCATTTTTCATGCATCTTTCCCTGGTAATAAAAGGAAACAGGGGCTGCAGAGAGAGCCTACGATATTTCAGCAGATGGTCTTGTAATAGAATGTTTTTTCAAAGTTTTCTGCGAGGCATCAGTGACTCTTAGAAGATGTGCATCCAGTAATGAAGAATGAAAACAAGCTTCAAGCACTCCCTCCCCAGGCACGCTGCTGAGTCGTCCTCTTTCCCGGCAGGAGAGTAGGTCTGGGAAGTGGGGGTGATACTAGAACACTGGCCTCCAGGTGACTGTGGATTCTAAGGAGCTGGGACTGGGACCCGGGGTCAGCAGAGCCTATGCACTGACCCTCCCACTCTCAGATCAGCACAGGACTCACTGGGTAGTGGGTGAAGGAATGTCTGCATTTGCCTGCCTGTTATAAACTCAGCCTGCCCCAAGCTTGCTGACCTGTGGGACGGTGTACACCTGCCAGGCTGGATGGTGGAAGCAGTGTAGAACTGGATTCCTTAGCAGGGGTCTCTCTTTCAGACCAGAGCAGACACGCCCAGGCATCCCCAGGATCTGGGCACTCTCAGCAAACTCTAGACAATTCTGTGAGGACACTGAGGCAGAAATCAAGCATCTCATCTAGTGTCTTGTGGCAAGTAATTGTTACAGCTGACTTTTGAACCCAAAACTCTTAAACCATCAGTGTGCTGTGTTCTTTAAGATACACACCCCCCCAACCAATTTTCAATAACATCACATTTTATTCTTTCAGCAAATATTTACAGTGTAGCACTAGGGATAAAGCAGTAAACACAGCATCCCGACCTCCAAGAACTTACTAGAAGGGGTACAAGCTGCTAAAGAGATAAATAAACACGTTTTGTCATCTTCGAAGGTATCTCTGTGTACACATAAGCACATACACATCGCAGGTTGGCATCTGGTACTGCCTGGCAGTTTATGTAAGCATATCCATGTGCTAAATACCATATTAGCTGTGTGAATATATGTAACTATGTATAGATGGCACATATAATACAAGGTGCAATTTCTTCTCTTCACTGTCCAGGCAGGTACAACTCCTCATTTTCAGACCAGAAACCTGGGGGAGTCATTATGTTTTCCTCCCTGCCCCCTTTGCATTTAATTAGTGAAACTTCTCCTCTTAAACCTACCCCGTTTCTGTTCAGGTCCTCGTCATCATCTCGAATTTGGAATGCACCTTTGACCTTCTGACTGACCTCCCAACCTCAGGTCATTTTTTTTCTTAATAGTTTGATACCTTCATTTCAGTGTCATTGGTTTCCTTGGTAATCCTATATATTTTTAAGTATCTGATATTATTCAGATATATAATGCATACCCATAAAATCACCCATTTTAAAGTATGCAGTTCAGTGGTTTTTAGTACATATTCGCTGAGCTGGACAGCCATTACCGCAATCTAAGCTTAGAACACTTTCCTCACCCCAAAGAGAAACCCTGTACCTCTTAGTAGTCACTCGCATTCTCCCCAGCCCTTGGAAACCACTCATCTTCTTTCCTGTTCGGTGGATCTGCCTCTTCTGAAGAGTTCATACAAATGGAATCATACCCAGAATTGGATATGACCTTTTGTGTCTGGCTTCTTTCATTGAGCATCACTTTTTCAAGGTTCACTCATACTGTGCCACGATATCAGTACGTCAATCACTGTTCGGCCTCAGCAATAGTCTGTTGTGTGGCATATCACCTGTTTTGTGCCCGTTTGTCAGCTGGTAGGCATTGGGGGCAGGTATCAGGTTAAGTGGGGAATGACTGCTGACAGGCAGAGTTTCTTTTGGAGTGATGAGAGTGTTCTGGAATGTGAGTGTGATGATGGTGGCATGACCAGTAAGTATACCGAAACCCACTGCATTATAGACTTCTTATTTAAGAGTACGCTTTAGGAGTTGTGTATCAGTTGAAATATCTGAAACATTTCAAATGGAGGAGACATCTTGGCAGTTGCTGTAGATAGGCACATTAAGAAGGACATGCTGGTGTAATGAGGGAAAATATACATTGCTGTGTAGTCTTTGTGAAAGTGAAGTTGACATAGAACATCCAAGAGCATTTCAGTGTCAGTTCAAGTACAAAGATTATCTCAGATCATCTCAAAGTTATATTTGTCTTTGAGATTTGTCTTTTTACATTAAAAATCTATTACCCATCACAGTGGTGGATAGGTGTATTTTCTTTTCTGGTTGAATGTTTAATAACAACATTTTTAATATCTTGGTATTTGTTTTTAGCTGTCATTTCTTTTTGAAAAAAACTACAGTGTGCTAGATAAATGCATTTACTGCTTTACCTCCACTGAAAACTCATGAAAAGTGATAAATTAATTTCCCAGTTGTCTAGATTAGGAAACTGAGGCTTAGAAAAGTTCTGACCAAGCTTGCTAGGTTGAAGTGGCAGATCTAGTATTCAGATTATTTTTTTTCCTAACTCTAAAGCCTGCGCTCTTAAACCACCACTCTGTCATCTTTTAGAATTAGGGTACATTATCATTAATCTAAAGGTAGGGTTGTGTGGGACATAATTTAGACCCTTCATGGATCTTGCAGGTCTTTGAGGTGTCATTATAACCATCATTTATCTTACTCTAGGTGTGATCTAGTGCCTTGTTACTCTAAGTAACATTACCTGGTAGTTTGTTAGAAATGTGTAATTTTGGGCCCTTTCCAGACCTATAATTCAGAATCTGTATTTATCAAAACCCTAGGTGATTCAAATGCACTTTAAACATTTGAGAAGGGCTATTAAAATACATGATCTTAAGAGGCATACAGTTTGATGATTGATCAGTGATTCGACAGGATCAAAACGCACAGTTCAGGATGGGCTGCTGTGGTCCCAGAATGTTATGAGGTTGGCAAACTGGGGGTCAGGACACCTGTGTTCATAACTCCTGTATCTGTGCAGCTTGGAGCAAGTCAGTTAATAGGTCTCATTTTATTCATATGTTAAATGACAGATTTCTTGATTTATCTCAGTATTTTAAAATAAAGCATTTAAGGGCATTCATTCTTTCTTCTCGATACTTCAGTGGCTATGTCACACATTTTTAAATGTTGAATTTTCATTCTTGTGATTTAAAATTTCTACTATTATTTTCTGTCAACCTGTTGGTTAGGAGGGCATATTATAAAAACTCATTTTTAACTGTCTCTTTTATTACCGATTTTTAATTTAATCATATTTTCATCAGAGAAGTGGTCTGTATCACACTGGTGTTTGTGAAATTTTTTTATGGGTGTAACCTAAAGAAGTGATGGATTTTTTTTTTTAATTTTTTTTTTGAAGGAAAGGTGAGTAGGCAGGCAGAAAGAGAGAAGGAAGAAGTGTCTTTATTTTTAATTTGTATTTAGTTGTTCACACTAGTTTTTTTCCCCCGGACCTGGGACTCAAACCCAGGGATATGTGACTTGCTTCTTCGGAGGTGATTGATCCTACTCTGCTCCATCAGGGGATGACAGGAGTGACTGGTTTTTGTAAATTTTCTAGTGACCTCTAAAATATTTAAGTGTTCAATTTTGGGAATAAAGATTCTATGTTTAGTAGATCCATCTGATTATTCAAATCTTACGAGTCCTTGTTAAATCTTACATTCTTAGTTGAAAAGCATTCAGTATCTCACTAATAAGTATGATATTATCTGTACATTTTCTGTACGTGTTCTTTAACATGTTAAGGAAGTTTCCTCTAATTACTGGCTAACTAAAAGATTTTTTTACAATAAATGAATATTGTGTTTTTCTACATGCTTTTTCTGTGTCTGTATGAAAAGATCATCTGATTTCTAACCTTTAAAATAATGTGGTGAGTATATAGTTGATTTTTATATGTAACTTTGAACTCCTGGCATAAACCCTAGTTGATCATGAGTATTACATTTTGTTACATATGATGGAATTGATTTTCTAATTGTTTTGTTAAGAAATCTATATCTCTTTTCTTGAGTGATTTTGTTCTGTAAAGTTCTTTTTTTTTTTTTTTTATAATGCCCTTGTCTGGTTTACTACTGTAATTATATTAACTCCATAAATTGAGTTGGAAAGTATTTTCTCTATTTGTTGCGTTTACTTGGAAATGTATGATGTTAAATATACACTGAGATGCAATTTCAATATCCTAAATGGAATTTAGCATTGTGAACTTAAGAAATAATAAATCTTACCATAAAATGGTATGATTTCTTCCTTAAATATTTAATAGCATCAATCAGTGAAGCCATATGGGCCGAAAAATTCTTTGGGGGTTAGATTTCTTTTCTGTTTTACGGGGAGGGAGTCAAGAATCAAGAAAAATTATGTGTTTTAGACTTATCATAGATATAGCCTTTCATTTAAAATATTTTACTTTTCAGTTCTCAAAATTCGACTTGGTTCTTTTTAGTAGTTTTCATTTATCTCATTATATGCACTTTTTTTTTCTTTTAAGTCCTTGAACATATTTATAATAGCTATTTTAAAGTCTTCATCTGCTAGTTCCATCATCTCTGTCATTTCCAAACCTCTTTTTAAGAACCGATCTTCTTCCTTGTCAGGAATCATGGGTTATTAAATAATATTTAAAAATTTCTAAACTTTTGAGGATTTTCTAGGTGTCTTACTGTTATTCATTTTTAATTGAATACTTTTATGGTTTTAGATGACACTTATAAGGGTTTATCCTTTTGAATTTCTTTGTTTATCTTGAAGTTTCTGTGTACACTTAGGAAAATATATATTCTGCATTTGTTACATGGAGTGCTCAATAAATGTCAGTTTTGTCCTGTTGGATGATATATTATTCATATCTTCCATATCCTTATTGAGTTTTTTCTTATCTAGTTATTCTGTCATTATTTTGAGAGAGGGATATTAAAGTCTTTGACTGTGGATTTGTTTATATCCTTTAGTTTGTCAAATTTGCCTTGTGTGTTTTGGACTTTTGTTATTAGGTACATACACATTTAAAATTATTTCTTCCTGAATAATTGTCTCTTATGATTATGAACTGTCTCTTGATATTTGGTAAGTTTTTTTGTCTTGAATTCTTTTAAGATGCTAATATATTTCCACCAACTTCCTTATACTTAGCGTTTGTATATCTCTTTCCATTCTTATTTTAAACCTGTGTGTGTCTTTACATTTAAAATTATGTATTATCCATGACGTGGACTTAAGGTTTTGCCTTTTCATTGACAAATATGGTGGGCAGAATAATGACACCCCCCCACACCAAAAAGATGTTCATCTCCTAATCCCCTACACTTGTAAAAACTTTGCCTTACAAGGTAAGAAGGACTCTGCAGATAGGACAGAGTTGAGTTTATGTGATAGGAATATTATCCTGGTGAGTTGATTGTAATCTCAAAGGTACTTGTCAGAGAAATAGCGAGGGAGACAGGACAGGAAAGTCAAAGAAGGAGATGTGATAGTTACAGAAGTTAGAATGAAGAGAGGCCGTGCACCAAGAAATGTGGGCAGTCTCTGGAAAAGGGAAAGAAATAGATTCTTCTCTCGAGCGTCCAGAAGGATACAATCCTGGCAACACCAGGATTTTAGCCAAATAAGACCCACTGGCGATTTCTGACCTCTAGGTATAACAGAAATAGGAAACTAATACCTTTTGAGGGTTAATTCTCTTTAATTCAATGTAATTATTGATGTGATTGGATTTAAATCTACCATCTTGATAGCTGATTTCTGCTTGTTCTCTCTGTTCTTTGTTCCTTGGTTGCTTCTTTCTTGCAGGTGTTTTTTTGGGGGAAAGGGGGTGGAGATGAATTACTATATTTTAGAATTGTATTTAATCTCCATTGACTTTTTATGTTTTTTTTTTTTGTTACTCATTTAGTGGTTGCTTTATAAAGTACTTTTATAAAAAATTTAAGACAGTCTGTGTTCAGAAAATATTCTATTACTTCAGACATTTGAAAAGAACTTTTCAAAAGCATCCTATTTGGGATTTTTCTTAGTATGTCATATCTGTTATTTGTTTTCCTTAATTAATTTTGGAGACTTCTTGGCCTTTATCTCTTCATTTTTTTGTCCCCCCTTTCTCTACTAGGACTCCAATTGAAGTTATTCTATATAGTTTGATATTGTCCTATATGTCTTGGGTGTCGGGTTCCATTTTATTTTTCATTCATTTGTATCTTTATGTTTCCACTGGATAATTTATAATGCCTTGTTTCCACGTTCATACTTCTTCTGATCTGTCTAATCTGCTAATAAACTCATGATTTCATCCCAGGCATGGTAAAAATTCATTTTTAGCATTTTCTTTTGGTCCTATTTTATATTTTGGGTGCTGTCAGTGAAAATGGTGGAGAAAAAACTCTCTTCCATAAAGGCAGTGAAAATGGTCAGAATCTCTCTCTTTTTTTTTTAGAACTCTAAAAATGAACCAAAGGTTAGCAGCAACCCAAGAGCATTTGTTCAGGAAAAACGGGTGAATCTCAGGAAGAACAGCGAGCTTTGTGTCCTTTTAAATTGTCCTAGTCCCATCTTCTTCTCCCCAACTAAGCAGTATCTTTGAAAACCAACAGCTGTAGTCAAGTTACGAACCAGCAGCCTGACTAATACTGGATGGAGCAGAAAAAGGTTGGCGCCCTTCAAAGCCCGGCTCCCGGAGAACTATCATTATTTTTCCTCTCTGCTGATTCCCTCAAAGACCCCACTTGCAAGTCTGTCTTTATTTGACTTGATTCAGAGATCTTCCCCTTTCTCAGGGGACATTTGTCAAAAACAATCAGAGACAATTCTTGAACGACACAGCTGCCCCAGGAGTTGAATCACAGTTTGGGCAAACAATAGGATAACCCAAAAGCTGAAAAAGAAAAAGCTGGAGAATGAGATGTCCATGGGAGGCTTTGAAAAGCTCCGACATGCTCCGGGGAGTCCTGAAGGCCACGTGTGTGTAGGGCTGTGCACAAGGAGATTCAAAGAGATCCACACCTAGACACATCATAATCAAACTGTCGAAATCCAGAGTCAAAGAGAGAATCTTGAAAGTAGCAACTCGTCACATACAAGGGATGCTCAATAAGATTAACAGCTGTTTCACATCATAAATAATGGAGGCCAAATAGTGTCCATCTCCCTGTGGAAATTCTCCATTTCTTCACACATGGTGTCTACCTTTTTCTACTAGATTCTTTAACATATTAATCATAGTTACTTTATAGTCCCTCATCTGGGGACTATAAAATAACATCTGGACCAGAGCTGCATCTGATTCTATGAGTGTTTTCTCTTTATGATAGCCCATTCTTTTCTTTGTGTGTGTGTGTGTGTGTGTGTGTGTTTCAATTTTTGATCTCTCAACCATTTGTGTAAACAAACAAAAAAAATCGACACTGCAGTATATATTTATGCTCCATGAAGAGTTTTCTTTTGTTCTGAAAGATCATTAACATGGGAAATTGGGTCTCTTGTAAGTGTATATATAGAGTTGGATTTTTTCCTTTTTTTTTATTATCCAAAGTGATGATCTTTTTCCTTAAGGGTGAGATTGATGGAGTCACATTTGGTATTAGTTACCTACTGCTAAACAACAAATTAAAAAACCAGTGGCTTAAAACAATAAACATTTATTATCTTGTGTGTTCGGTGGGTCCATCTGGGCACCACTTGCCTGGGTGCCTCTCCTAGGTGTCAGTATGGCAGTCAAGGTGTGGGTGGGGGCCTGGTCTCATCTGAGGGCTCGCCTCAGGAAGATCTACTTCCAAGTGATAACAGAATAAAAAGTTCCCAGAAATTAAGAATTTAATAAAGAATTTATTCATCAATCTGAGGATTTAAATCCGGGAACAGTTTGACAGATTGCTCTGTGTGGACTGTCTGCTGTTCCAGTCCTGGGTGGGGCTTTTTACAAAAAAGGCCCTTGAGTAAGTGGTCTGATTTGCATTTATGTCACAAAAGAGCTTGTGTTCCAGCCCTGTAACTCTGAATATTATTTAGAGATTAAGAGGCAAGTACAGGGCAGTTAAAGTATTTCTCTGTCTTAAGGAATGCCTTTGTTGGAACAGGGACTCTTTACCTGGCGAGGGGGTAGAGGGTGTCTGCTTTTCCATCAGCAGCACTTCCTTGAATTCTTACCAGGCCAACTTTATTCTGACTTTAACCTGTGCATTATCCTGTACGAGGGAGAGGAGGTGATTTCATTCACACAGCTTCCTTGTGTGATGATTGGCAGGATTGATTTCTTCTCGGGCTTTTGACCGGAGCCCAGCCTCAATTCCTCCCCACTCGGTGTTTCCATAGAGCAGGCAGCTCACAACATGGAAGCTGCTTCATCACTGTATGTACTGTGAGCAAGCCAGTGAGAAAGGAAAAGAGTGTGAGCAAGACAGAAATCCCTGTCCCCTCAATCAGAAAGTGACATCTTATTCCTTTGCCAAATCTTTTCCTTAGAAGTGCATCACTAGGTGTAGTATACTCAAGTGTACCAGGAGAGGCCATCGTTGGGGACCATCTTAGATGCCGACCACACATATTTGTTATGATAACTGATTTGCTTCTGCATATTCCTACACTTCTCTTCTTTTTTTTCTGTTTATATCTCCTCCTCTCCTAATTTCCTCCAGCCCTCCATCTTTCTCCTCTCCCCACATCTTGCTCCCTTCCCTACCTATCTCATCATCACCGTACCTCTCCTCTACCCTCCCCTTTCCTTAATATACCTCCTCTTCTAGCACTTGGCCTCCTCCTCTTTCCTCTTTCCCTTCCCTTCCCTTCCCTGCTCACCTCCTCTTCCTCTGCCTCCCCTTTCATGCTGAAGTAGCCATTGGACACCCATTGGAGTCTGTCAGTCTCTCTTCCCTGTTTTTCCAGCTCCTCTCCCATATTTCTTATCTTTGTCTTCAGTGGCAACATTCTGACTTGAGTGTCTAAAGTCCATTCCCATGGGTTACTTCTCCCTCCCTGCCTTAGCTTGGAGCTTGTCTGATCCATTTTACTCTATATTTTGAAGACATTTAAATATTTACTTGTTTGGGGGTTTGCCTGCTTTTGGTTCATGATTTATTTTTTCAAAAAATCAAATGTATTTATCTTTGTCAACACCTTAAACATATGTTTTAAAAATCCTGTATAAATTGGGCATTTTAACATTAGCTGAATATTTGATGATATTAAGGAATAATGTTATTTTTTGGTACTGATATGCAGTGATACTGGTTCTGTTTAGAAAAATAAAGTCCTTGTCTTTTAGAGACATGTGCTGAAGTATGTACTGATAAAATGATCTGCTGTAAGGTATTTTGGGGGAAGGAGAGGCTGGAAAGTATTGGTGGAAAAGATTTCCTTTTGTTCATAATGTTTGAAGCATAGTGGTGTGGCTATCTGAGGTTTCATTATGTTATTCTGTCTTGTATTTACATTTTTGCGTAATAAAATTTCTTTTTAATTTTGTCATGATGTCCCATAAAATTAATGTCATCTGGAGTGAATTCATATTGCAGTTGCTGATTTTATTGCTAACCTTTCTAACTAAGCACCACATTTCTTCATGTTTTGGAAGTTTGGTTGACAGATTCGTTTTAGTAGAAAGTTTGATTTTGGTCTTGTTTTGCTTTGCTTTGTTTTCTCTCTGGCTTTCTGTATGGCTTAGCATTCTGTGCTTGACCACAGCTGCGCCTGCGCCCCTGTGCAGGGCCAGGTGAGAATGGCCTTTCGAGATATGTCCCCGGGTGCTGTGCAGCTGGGATCTGACCTGGAATGGTTTGGTTCATTCGTGACCTCTGTGCTGAACCTAGAGTTCAGACAGAATGAAAGCAGAGCCCCTGCATTGGGCTCTTAAGAAGTTTTCACACCAGCTTCTTTTTGGGGGAGTTCTAGGCTCCGGCGGCCCCTGCCGGCTACTCATCAGGCCTCATGCTTGGCTGCTGTGTCCTGTTGAACATTTTAATCTTGCGTTTTCAACTTGGCCCTGTCTTTTGCTCTTCTTTTTTTATTAGATCGCATCTGTCTTGCTCTGTGTTTGGAGCAGAGCAGATGCATCCAAGTGCAAAGTCACTGTGCTGTCTTGACTGGAGAAAGTCCTTGACTAAATCACTAAAGATTCCTTTCTTTTTCCCATTCAAAGTCTGCAGCCCACCAAGTAGATCTTCATAATGGTGATATTTTACCTTTGTAGTGGAGACAACATAGTTTATTCAGTGTTTTTTCCCCGGAAGACTGCCTTGGAAATCTCCTTAGAGAAAATAGCAACCTGCTACCCCACAGGTTATTCTGTCTGCGGTCTCGCCAGCTCGCATCACTCTCTGAAATTATCTCTTTATCACACATTTGTCTCTCCCACTGGGATCTAAGCTACTTGAGAGAAGAAACTTTCTCTCTCATTTCCTTTTTGTGTCCCCAACCCCTTTCCTATCATGTCTGTCACACGGTAGGCACTCCATAATGTTCTGATAAATGACCAAATCAGTCACTGAAAGCTGCCCGTGCTTGCTTAACTCCACAATCATGCTGAGAGCAGCCTGCTGTGTGGCCTCTTGGACATACGAGGAAGCAGGTCCTGGGCTCAGCGTCTGTGAAGTGACCAGTGCTGTCTGATGCCCACCTTCATCCGTCAGACCGAGTCATCACGGCCGCTCTGGGCTAGGCCGTATGCCCAGGTGTCTGTATGGCAGGTCATTTCCACAGCCCTTTCTCAGATGTCACCTCCTGCCCCTTCTCGATCATTGTGCTTCCTTAGAAATCTCAGCGATGAGCAGACTAGGTAGTGCTACCTCTTCACGCATGTGGCGGAGGCTCCAGCTCACCACCTTACTGGCTCCTTGTGCTGGAGGACAAGGCTTTGGGGGTGTGCTCGGAATTGGCAAGGCCCTTTGCTCCCCCTCTCTATTCCACGGAGCTCCGAACAATTACTCACCTCCTTGCGGGATAACTGCTTTTTTCTGTTGTAAATTATTATGACTATAAAAAGAAGCCTGTGTGCATGCACACGTGGGTATGCACACGTGCATGCGTGCATACGCACAGTGTGTGCATGTGTGTATGTGTGTATGCATGTAGGTGTGCATGTGCACTGTGCATACACATATGTGTGCTCGTGTATGCATGTGTATGCACATGGGTTTGTGCACATGCATGTGTATGGGTATATGTGCATATGCACTGTGCATGCATGTGTATACACATGTGTATTGTATATGTGTATGCACGATGTGCATGTATGTGCTGTGTGCATGTGTGCATGTGTGTGTGCATGTCCCAAGGAAACTTTGTGGTTGGGCAACTTTCCCCGGGGTCTTAGCTCTGCATCCCATTCCTCACATAGACGTCCATTTGGGCACTGACTTGACAACCACAGACTGAGTGCTTCTGGAGCCTCTGCCCCGAGGAGGCAACTAGTGTGCCGTCAGCTGGTGGCTGGACACTTGGAAGAGCCTCCCCATCTCCTGCTCCTCTGCCCCTTGTAAATGGCTAAAGACCCTCATGACAATTCTGCTTTCAGATGTCCTCTTCTTACTTGGCTGAAGTATTGGCCAGAAAATGGCAGGTTCAGAGCCCCAGGAGAGATTCCCATACTGACTGCTTCATTGTGTCAGCCTAGCTTCTCTGATGGCCCCAGAGTGGTTAGCGGTTAAGTGCTGGCTGCTGTCGGCCAGCGCTGATTAGCCATGCTTGCATTCCTGGGACACTGCCTCAGCATGCGCTTTGAAAATCCTGCGAGAAATCGCCAGCATTCAGTCGCACTGTTTGTATTTGGCTTTTCTGAAGTGTTGGCATTCCACAGGCATTCCAGAAGCCTTCTTGGCATTTATGATATTCTACAGCTGCCTCGAGAGCCAAGTTACTTTTCTCCATTCTTCAGGTAAGAGGCAAATCCATAAGAAAAGGACAGCAGCTGGCTCAGGCTTACAGGCTCTCAGTGGTCAAGCCATTGTTGGGAGTCCACCCTCGAGTGGTCTGCCTGGTCTTTCCCTGGGAGCTGTGTGAACTCTCCTCAAGGCGCTGTGGTCAGTGCCTCACTGCCGACCCCCTGCTGGGGCTTCAGAAGGGTTTCATGTCACAGTGAGTAGCATGGCCAAGGAAATAGACTTCAAAAATGCTTCGTGTCTTACCCAGTATATTTGAACAGTCGGACCCATGTGCCAACACCGTAGTGCGGCTTGAAGGAAGAAGCTCAGGATTGGAATCACAGCGATTTAAGTTCACGGTCACCTCAGTCATTGTCTAGCTTTGTGCTCCTGGGGGTCCTGAGAATTACGTGATGCGAGGATCCTGGTACAGTGCCTGAGACCTTAGCCCTGGGGTAGGTGGTGGAGAGATGGCAAGCAGATGGAGCTGTTCCTCCACACAAACTCAGAGCCAGTTCCCTGCAGTTTGAGACGCCTGGGCAGAGACGGGGCCTTGTCCCAGGAAACCCGTAACTAACTCTTAGGACACAGGCACCCCAGCAATGAGGATGCATGTTTCTGCATTGCCACAATGGAGGTCTCCCCTTGCGAAGGCCTGCTGTGATCTGTCCATTTTATTGGGGGTTTCTTTCCCCATTCTGTGGGACTCTGGGCATGGGGTGGGGGGGTACTTCTGTTTCTGGTTCTATATTATACCTGAGTAAGCCAAACCCTATGGAGTGAGGAAATTGTTCAGGTTCACCCAGCTTGATATAGGGGAGCCGTTTCAGTCCCTGGTCTGCAGACTGCATGGTGTTTGCCTTGGTTGGTTAAGCCCCTGCGCCTCGCTGTAACCTCAAGGGAGTGTCCTCTGCCAAATGTGCCAGCAGTTCTGTTCTTTCCCCATCAAAGGGAGAGGGAGCAGCTGGTCCCCCTCGTTCTAGGATTCTGGGGTTCTGATGCTGCATTCTTGGGCACTAGGCTCACCTTTCAGATCCCTGACCCCGGAAAGCAGGCGTTTGCTTATCAGATGAAGGGCATTTTGATACTCTTGCCTCTTGCAGCTCAGAGTGTGAATTGGTGGCATGTCATGGTGCCAGGTTTAAGAACTGTAAGGCCAGTGGTCAGCTCTGGACCACCGGACTGTGTAACCTTGAGGCAGTGCAGCTCCCCAGCCAGACCCTGCTTCTCCCTGGGGTCAGAGCCCCACTCCTCCCTCACAGCTCGTCCCTCAGCCCCTCTCTTTCCTCATCCAAAATGGGTGATCCTTGTGATAACCCTGCACACTTAGAGATGCTCTAAGGGTCAAGTGACAGTCTGTGGGAAGCACTGGAAGCAGCACCTGGCACCGAGTAAGCGTTCAGTAAATGTTAGTGCTTATTGTCTGCAAAATGGTTGTAGCAATGATCTACCTTGAAAGCTTGTAGTGAGAATTAAACACAAGGTACCGAAGCGATGTGGCAGCTCAGAGGCTTTCGATTCGTTATCACTCCTCTCCTCGTTGTTAATGTTGCCATGAGCAGGAATCATCTGTCTGTGTCTCCCCAGCCCAGCACCACTGCTGCCGGCTAACGTGCGCTTTGTTCTCTTCCCACCAGGCCAGGGATCTGGAGAGCCTGGAGACAGAGCTGAGACGCCAGGACGCTTTCTATAAGGACCAACTGGGGCGCATTGAGAAGAAGGTGAGGCGCAGACATGGACCAGATCCCACCACGGTGCGGGGAGAGCAGACCCCAGGCCCCAGTGCCCATTCACCCCAAAGCCAGTCCCCCGACACGCCCTCCCGCATGCCGCAGCAAGCACCACACCCCCAGCCTTTCAACAAGTTGCATTCACAGAGATAAATGGTTTTTAATTGGCCGCTTTCTCTTGAATGCGGCTGGCTCTGCTGTGGCTCTGTTTTACAAAAAAATTCACTTTCACCACAGGGCGGTGCTGAGACCCAGTATACCTTTCTCACTTTACTTAAGCTGCATTGGATAAAAATAATAATAACGTGAAGCCTTGCTATACAAATATATTAAGGTTGTATTATTGATTTTCTCCTGGGAGTCGGGAGATCACAGTGCACCGCAGCTCCACACTCACACAGGCGCCACATTGCCAGGGACAAGCCTTTGAAATAAATGCAACTCAAAGACACATCATCATCCTTTTTTTTTAAAGCCTACAACAGCTCCTGAAAATTCATTTGGTTACTTGTTTTACTTTGTGAGTGGGAGGGGGCTTAATTTGTTGATCATGACAAGGTTTTCAAAGAAATAGCTTAAAACGTGGGAGGGGATGGTTGGAAGGTTAAAAAAAAAAATGCTCTCCCTCATGCCTGAGATGGCATGGCATGCCAGGCAACCGAGCCATCAGCTTATTGCAGGCAAATCTTGGAGAATCATTTGTCACGGTTTGGAGCTTTGAAATTGACAGTTTGCTTGAGGGGCTTGATTTCCACAGGGGTTTTCTCCTGTGGCATGCCACACTGGAGCCCGGCAAAAATAGAGATTTCTGGAATTCCAGGCAATGGGGACAGGCGGGAGGGTCCTCCCTGCTCTGTGGACACCCCCTGTCTGCCCCATGAGAGGTGCTCAGGGCCGCCAGAATGGAGGTGCACTGACAGTGAGGATCTGTAGGCAGAGGGTCAGCCTGCACCTGAGAAGCTCACAGTGGTGACTCTGAACAAGCAAATGCCTCCTGGAACTGCTGCCCGCCCAGGTTTGACTGTAGCTTGTAATGACAAGGATTATGATTTGAGATCCTGGAAAAGGGTAAAAAAAAAAAAAAAAAAAGCAAACCTCTACCATCCATAGCTCTAATTATCACAGTTGCCCATATGTTCATAGCACAGATTTTTTTTCTGTTGTTATGTGTGCAATTTGGCAGTCTCCTACTGTGCTTCTCTTGCGTTTTCCTCTCTGGGTCTGGCTCCTAGGAGCATGTGTGTGTTTGTCTGTTTGGGGTGGAAGGGAAGTAGCCTCAGCAGTTTTCCTTCTCTAACTTCTCCTTTCCCCTGGTCGCTCCTCGCTCATCGCTGCTCTCATTCTCCTTAAGACACAATCTCTGCTTTGCTGAAGGAAAGGAAATTGTCCTGGACAAGTTCTTTCTCAACTGTTCTTCCCCACTCATCATAAAGTACGGTCCATGCTCCTTACATGTGCAGATGTAGGCTGTTTTTAAAAGTGAGGTTCTCCTCTGTGATTGCCAACAATTATTGAAGGTTTCCAGAAGGTGCAAAACCTTCCTGATTATTAAACAGTGGTATTTTGCAAAACAGGGAAAGTACCTCTAACAACGCAGGCACTGGAGATGGGGAGGGGGTGCAGGAGCTGAAGGGAGGGGAGCAAAAGACATGGTCGTGAGGTTTAATTGTATTGGTTTTGAAAAACGGTTTCTGTCTTCTCTGGATAATTTTATTCCTGTAATGGCTGGGAAGATGGAAAACACAGCATCCTACAACCTTTTTGATTAGCTGTTGCTTTTATATAATTCTGCTCTCATTTGTTGAATACTCTCTCAGACCTTGACATTTGTGGTTTCTAGACACACAACTTCAGGGCCCTCCAATCACTAAGCTCCTCTGCTTTCTTGCTTCACCACCTGCCCCCCTTTCCCCTTCTGTCCCTCATTTTCTTTTAAGTTTAGAAATTGATGGTGAAAGCCTGTTCAGGGGAAACTTGGAACAGCTGCTGAATCATTCGCCACTCAAAATAGTTCGTGTGGTCACAGGTGGGAGCAGATTGGGACAGGGGTGCACAGAGGCCGGGGCGTGTCCATGGGCCTCTGCCAGGACCCTGTCCCCCCTCTAGCTGTAGGCTATGTGTCCAATGTGATTGACAGGCAGCAAGGGCCTGCACAGAATTCAGGCTCATTTTCAAGGGGGAGGAGACTTCTTGACGCTTTTGTACTGCAGTATTTATTCCCTGGATGATTATTCTCAAGTGTGGAAATCATATTTGGTAGGGCTCCTGTGCTCTATAATCTTTCTGAGTAATTGTCCCTCACGCCCATATGGCAAGCCCTGCATGTCTGTTTCCTCGCAGTGAGCAGGGAGCTGCTGGGGATGTAGGGACCCTGAAGGACCATGTGGCAGGTGGACGCTCCCAGGTGTGGTGTTCACACACAGAGAGGTTAACCATGGGCGTGGGCTTGCGCGCAGCACGGCGTGACCTCCTTCCACCTCTGTTTCTTTATCTGTGAAGTGGGGGTACATGCGCCTTCAGGGAGCTGACGGAGCATGAGAGGAGGCAAGACCTGCAGATGTGCTGGTGTAGGCTGGGGCCTAGCGGGTGCTGGCTCTGCTCTGCAGCACACTGGCACTGGTGATTCTGTTTCTGTCCTAATACCTCAGGCTCAGGTTCATGGAGGAGTGTGTGCGAGCTCAGGTGGCCTGCTCTCCCGGCTAGGAGGCCTCCTCCTGGCTCCCCTGGGCTTTCTCACATGCCTGCCGTGTGCCCATTGCACAGGTAGAAAGGGTTCTGTGCAAAGCCTTGTGGGGACATGTGCTGTTCACAGCAGGGTATTTCTCATGGGCCTGGCCTGGCGGTGTTCCAGAACAGGACCAGTGTCCATTTCCATATACTGGGTGGCTGGCCCAGGGAGGTGAAGCTCTCTGCCACCTGTGACTGTCAAAAGTCACGGCCACTGAACCCCTGGCTACCTGAACTGGTCTTTCCTGCTGCACACTCTGACTTCCTGTTGGAGACAGAACCAGGAGCAGCTCCACCTCTCCAGCCTGGGTTCACCTATCATGGGGTGAAGGGACTTGTGACCAAAGAGCCAGCCAGAGTTACCATCTTCTAGCAGAAACCCCGTGCTGAGTGGCTCTGAATGGGACACTGACAGCCAGTGAGTGGCCTGTTCTAGTTGACCCAGAACTTCTTTTCTGCCCTTGGTCATGAGGCCAAATTGGGGGCTGGAGGCCAGTGGGGCTTTGGAGTCCAGAGACCTGAGTTCTCGAGAACTTAACAGCCTGTGCTTCTCAACAAGTTGTTTAAATGCCATGCCCCCCGCCCCCGCCCCCACCCCCATTTCCTTGATTTCTAAATAGGAATTTGAAGACTCACCTGCCAGTCATTTGGGGGATGAGTGCTCCATCATTTGAGTAAAGTAGCCCTCAGAGTCCCTGCGTAGAAGTTCTTGGTTCCCTTTTCTTGTTATTTCCATCCTCTTTGCTTGGTTAATAAATAGCTGTTCATTAATTCTGCGTTAATTTCATGCTGCGCAGCGTCAGTTGTGATCCCTGCCTCATGACATTCAGTCCAGTCTGGGCGGGGCGGGGGATGTTGAGATTAGGACACCAGATGGGAGAGCTGGCTTCCCGTGACCGGAGGACCTGCCAGCAATATGAAAGTGGTCTCAGTTTTCCTGAACTCAGCAACTGTAAGGTGAAGAGGGCATTTTTCAGGCCTCACTTCAAAGACCGAGGCCGGGAGAAAGGGAGAAACTTAGCAGCCTGTGTGTGTTCCTCCCAGACTTTGGGCTCCTGTCCCCAAGTGTCAGCCTCCTTTCCCTCCTTTCAGGCGCACCTGCCACCTGGCGCTCCTCAGAGCACCCAGCCCCTTCTCCCGTTTTGCTCTTGGCTTCCTTGGGCTGTCTTTTCTTGAAGAACTGCTGTCATGTGACCCTGCGAACCCTGCAGCCTGCACACCAGCAGCACGGGGCACCCCCGGGGCTGCCAGAGTTCAGGAGCAGGAGCTGCTCCAGGTGTTCGGAGGAGTGGAAGATGAGCAGTTCTGCTTCACGAGAGAAGGTAGCCCACTGGTCAGGAGCGCGTGAAAGGGAGGGAAATGCAACTGCAGCCACAAGGAGATGCAGTTGGACACCCAGTAGAATGGCTGATAAGGGATGAATGGAGCCTACCAGGTGCTGGCAAGGTCATGGCATAGCCAGGCTCTCAGACAGCTGTTGGGGGTTCAGATCAGCAGAGCCAGCTTGGAAAACTGTTCAGAATGTATATTAAAGCTGAACATAAGCAGACCCCATGACCCAGCAATTCGGTCCCCAACAGACATGTGTCTCTAGATTCACCAGGAGAACTGCTCTAGGCTTTCATGTAGCTGCTTCATAGAAGCCCTGAGTGCCAGCTGCAGACTAGATAAGCCGTGATGGTTGTGACAGTGGATGCAGGGCAATGAAAAGCCGTGGTCACAGGCAGTGACCTGAGGACTCTCACCTACAACTAAGCAAAGGGTCAGATCTGGAAGGGCACACGCACGTCAGAGGGGTTTCTATCTTTGGTGTCTGAACAGAGCAAAATGAATCTGATGTTGGAAAGTGGGTAACGACTGCCCTTTGGGGCAGAGTGGCAAAGGAGACACCCCGTGTGAGAATGCAGGCTGTGTTGCGTGTTTGTGTCAGTGCACCACATTGAACCAGACGGTGGACACAGCTGAAGAACCACCGCCCGTCACATGTTCTAGCACTCGCCACACTGTCTGGTGGCTGTTGGCATCCGTGACTCTCTCCTCTTCCAGACTGAAGGTCTGGGAGCTCACAGTCCTCGCTGGTCTGATTCACGGGGTGACTCATCACCGGGGACTGGGGATGCCATGTCCATCGTGGGATAGCTGCTCAGTAAACATTTGTAAGAATAAAGGGAGGAAAGCGAGCATACTGAGGAGGAAACCATGACACAGTGGACTTCCGGGAGGAGGACAGTGGTCTGGCCAAGAAGGCTGCTTTGTGGCAGCTATGTTTGGAGAATGAGCAGGATGCAGTGGGAAGCCTGGGCAGCAGGACATGGAGAGGGTGTGGCTTCTGGAAGGAGACCTTGGGTCTCCATGTGATGGGTGGCAGTGACTAGTGAAGCTGTAAAAATAGGTTGGGGTCAGACAGGCCTTGGATAATTGGCTGACGAATGTGACCTTCCTTCAGAATAACGTTGGGAGTTCCTGAAGAGCCGTAGTTGGGGAAAGATATGAGGTTGAATGTCCAGAAGAATAATGGTGCTATTAAGAGAAAGAAAACTTCCAGTGAGTCACAAAACTTGGGGTAGGTCACTAGGTTAATTCTAGACATGCACATAGGAGGTGGCGATGACCAGATGATTGAGAATTGTCAGATTTCGAGTTCCGTGTCCTACCAGATGACAGCCGCTCGAGTTTTATGTGCAGATGCCATGTGCCAGGCTCTTTTACATAAGATACCACTAATCCTTGCATTAACCCTGCAAGGTAGATTATGTTACACATTTTATAAATTAAGAAACTGGGACTCAGGTTAAGGTTGCTGCCAGGAGCCATGCAGTGATGGATGAAATGAGAGGTCCAAAGTCTCTGCTCTTCCCATCATGCCATGCTGCCTCCCAGATCAGCCCACGAGGCACAGATGGAGAGAACGTGGTCAGCAGTGCCAGATACTACAGGTCAGAGGGGACTGGGATTGAGAAGAGGCCTCTTACAGGATTGGTGAGGGAGCCTTTTCAGGATGACATGCACACAGAAGCTGCTCATTTGTGGAGCTGGGTCTGCAGTGAATGTGGAGAGAAATGGGTACAGATGCTCGAGATGTTCCATCAAGGCACACCCTATTGACTCAGGCGTAAAGTCTGGCTATAGCAGCTTAGTCCACGTAAAGTCCAAGGACCCAGGTTTGTGACCTGGAGCCCGGGGACAGCAATCAAAATGAACAAATAAATAAACAAATAAAAATGCTTCTTCCTCCTCCCTCTCTGCCTGCTTGCCTGCTTGCCTTCTTTCCTGCCTGCTACTTTCCTCTTTGAAAAGAGAGAGAGAGGGGGAGGGAGGGAAGGTGGGCAGATGGCCTCATGAAAAGGAAAGCAGTTTATGAGGGACCAGCTCGAGCCTATTTATGGTGGAGGAGATTCGTGTCCCTGCAAGGGAGTCCAGTGGAAGCCAGGTCCCAAAGGTGGTCACAGGGTTTGTAACTGGAAGGGAGAGGTTTCTCAGAGGCATTGCCCCAAGCTCAGGAGCGGAGTGGATTTCCAGCCTCCTGATAAGTGAGTGCTGTGTCTTGTCAGAAGAACTGCCTGTCATCCATCACTCTGAGGGGCCAGCTGGCACTTCTGCTGAGAGTGGGGAGACTTGCTTTGTGTCCGGCCCCAGGTCAGTACTAGAGAGCTCCAGGGGCTTGGCATGTAGGATGCAAGACCAGCCGGAGCAGGGGGAATTTGGAGAAGGGAAGAGACAACAGTGACATGAAAATTGTGCAAGAAATTGTCCTGAGTTGGGGAGGAACTGCTCCCTGGTTGTCAGGGGGCGCAGTTCTTTCCCTGCAGAGCCAACCCATCTCAGTCCAAAAGACTCCTGCAGATGAGTGAGCCTAGAGGTTCTCCACCAAGTGAGCTCAAGGAGACTGGCGCCCCGGTGACCCCATGAGTGTACTTTTGGGTAAAAATACCAGCATAAAAATGACCATTTAGTATATTCTCAGCTAGAAGTGATAAGTAAAAGAGTGTATTGCTTGAGTTATGGACGGGCTTTCTTAGCAAGAATGGGCTTTTTATACCTGTGCTGGTGAGACCCAGCCGTTTGATAAGGATGATCAGTGAGACAGGAAGATACAAAGACACTGAGAACCATTGATCTGATCCAATTCTTCTCTGGGATAAGAAGGCAGCCCCAAGGCAGCTAAGTGGGCTAAGAATCTCCATCTCTCTGTGATAAGCACTGGGATTTTAGATCTAGACACACCTGGGTTTGAAATACAACTTCACTTCTTACTGGCTTTATAGACATGATCAAGTCACTTAAGCCTGGAGCCTGGGGAGTCTTCATCTTTACAAAGGGGACAGTAATAATGACATTTTCAAGATAATAAAGACTGTAACATAGAACCTAGTCCATTGTAATATATTGTTGTATAAATGGTGGCTGCCATTACTATTACCAGCCAATTATAACAACATAACTGCTATTGCTCTTTGTCCCCAGAGGTCACACAGCTGGTTGATAGTTTAACCAGGACTCTAGTTCCTTGTATCTCTGTCCAGTTGTCTTCATAGAGTTTCTCCTGTTGGTTGAGAGTAGTGGTTAATCATTGGCTCCGTGTTAGATGCTTCTAAGCATTGACTCTCTCCCCTCTCCCCACAGCTCTGCCTCTACCCACCTCCCACCTTCAACACTGCCCCAGTTCTGCTCACTCCCCGACCCCCACCCCCACCACCTCCACCTCAGCATCCCTGTCTCTACGCTGCATTGCGTCTGCTAGGTTTCTAAAGGGCTGTTTCTTTAACTCTCAGTCTCATCTCACACTAACCCCTGAGCTGTGGGGGATCAGCAGTAGCACATTTGGAGAGAGCATGACTTTCTGGAACCCGTGGCTTCCCTGGGGGAGAGTCTGAGCCAGGGAGCCCGCTGAAGGGGTGGCACCACTTTTGTCCTTTAGATTTCATGGCTGTTTGGGGTGGGAAGCGAGCAGAGGAGTGTTTATTACCAAATGGCACAGTCTGAGATGTTGAGGGATGACCCAGGGTCTCACAGCCATTACACTTCAGACCCAGGATTTAGACAGAGCTTTGTGAGCCCACTTCTGTAAAATGGGAGAAATAGTAGTTACCATCTCTAGGGCAGTTTTGAAAATTCAGTGAAATGATACAACATGGCTTCCAAACTTGCGCATTGTCTCCAAAGCTGGTTTGTTTGCTGCTCAGTAGCTAACATTGGCTGACAGCTCATCTAGACGGCCTGCTTTGACCTTCACAGTGACCCGCGGAGTGGGGTGATGGCATGATGGCTGGCCTTGTCTGAGTCCTTGCTGTGAATGTGTGTTCTGAGTGCATCGCATGTTCTTACTCGTTATATCCTCACATGGTCCTGCGAGGCGGGAACCCTGCACTTCCCCCTTTTACAACTAAAGACACAGCTTCGAGGGTGGCAGCAGTGGCCACACGAATGAGCTGGGATCACAGGGAGTGGCCGGAGTGTGCCGCCCATGGACCCCGGCAGGCTAATTCAGGGGACCGTGTGTTCATCAGGTGAATGCTGGGCCCATGCTCAGAGTCTTGTTTGAATCTGTATTACAGTATCTACTCTAACAGAACTTACTCAAAGCGGAGTCCTGAGATAGGACAGTGAACCTCTCTGTCCCCACCCCCACTTTAACAGTTCCACCTCTGCCTCATAGCTCCCCCTTCTTATCTCTTTCGTTCTTGGCCTAAGTACTTCGAAAGCAAATCCCAGTGAGCGTGACATTTCCCCCACATACTTCAATATGTGTGTAGAACGTACGGACGTTTTCTTACATAACTGCAGCATGGTTACATTGCCTTGGAGAATTTACATTGATTTCCTCAAAAATATCTGTTTCTAGCATTTGTGTTTATTTGTTTCTGGTTTAAGTCAGGATGCACCAGGATCACCATCTCGTAGGCTATTAAATCTCTGTCACCTAGAACAGTCTCTCCCCATTTTTATGCCAATTACTTGTGAAAACTCCTCTGCTCTCCCCCTCCTTCCTCCTCCACTGTGTGGAGCCTGGGCTAGAGACGAGGAGGCAGATGCTGCAGGGAAGGCCAGCTTCTGCCTGTTCGCAGAGGTGAAATTACCCTGCAAGGCCAAGGGCAGGCTTCAGTGGCTGCGTTGCCGCTCACCGCTGCTGATTTATCTTGCCCCTTCCATTATCGTTGTAGGGTCCTTTTAGGCAGAGGCTCCATCAGGAGCTGCTCTAGAAGCGGTTTTTGCGCCGTTCGTGGCAACAGCAGTGTTAACGTGCTGAGTTTCCTGCTCCGGATTGTTGTCTGTGGGTTTTCCCCCAGCACATTAAGTCTTCTAAATAGGTGCTTCAGGGTTGAAGTGCCAGAAGTGGCTGTCCATCATGTGTGCAGGGTACCACCTATCCCTGCTGGAAAAAACCCTGTTACATAAATAATCTTCAGTAAATGGGTTCCGGTGCCCTCTCCCTCTGCTCCATTTGACCAGGTGCAGCCCCTTGGGCCCTTCGCCGGGGTGGGGGCAGGGGGATGCTGAGAAGGGAATCCGAGTGACCCTTTGGCCTCTCTCTACTGGTGACCGAGTCCCATCCATGTCATTGAGCTAATAGTGCCTGTTCTTCCTTTGTTCTCCACTCTGTCTGCTGAACTGAAGCCACCACCTCCCACTGGTGTCCTTTTACTGGACCCTCCACCTGTGACCTGCATCCACTTGTCACAGGGGCCCCACACGACTCCCCACTGCATCCTGGAGAAAGCCTGGATGCCTCAGCCTGGCCTGCAGGGCCCTGTCATCTTGTGCAGTCCTTCTCCAGCCACACCTGCCCTGCCTTCACCGCACAGCCTCTCCTGACACTAGGGTCACCCTGGAGGCCCTCACTGATCACTCCCTGCTCCCTTTCTGGTGTCATGTAAAGGAACTCACTTCTTTGTCTTCAGACAGACACCTGAGAAGCATCTGGCCTCTGGGCAGTCAGCACAGGTGACAGCATGAGCAGCCAGTGACAGGGCCTAGGCTTAGGCGCCTGGGGGCAGGTGTCTTCATTCTCTGAGGGCAGGTGCTTGGCACCACGTGAGGAGCCCGCACATCTCAGGCCTCAGTGTTCTGCCTTGGTGCTTGGCTTCCTGGGAGTTACAGCCACCTGCTTGGTGATCTTTATTGGGTGTGAGGGTCACGGCCTTCAAAAAAAGTACCTGTATTTAATTTCTCTACTGACATAACTTTACAGTAGAAAAATGAATGCAGATAAATCAAAGAATAACATGAAATTGGCCAGATCAGCCCCTGACCTAGAGAGGTAACTATTGTTAGCGTCTTGTGGCCGCCACCCACTCTGCCTCTGCTACAGTGATGCTGATCATGTTGTACTATTTGCAAAAATGAGATTATAAGCACGTTTGCTATTTGGTGACCATTTCAAAACTCATTCTTTTAGGAACCACTTTTCAACAGAAAATCTATTTCTAAACCTAATGAGTGTGTGGCCAGTCCCCGACTCTTGCACGGTTAAGCGGCTTTAGGCCTTTCCTGGAGGGAAATGAAAGGGGAGGGGCTCTTTGACCATCTTCATAGCTGCGGGACCTCATATCTTCTTAGGACACATTTTTAGAGTTGCACTGACCTGGCCATCGATCGGGTCCATCCTTGCAGGTTTGGTCACACCTGGCCAGACTGCTGTGTGGGAGGAGTTGTCACAGTTCACATTTCCATCAGCAGAGCCTGGGATGCCAGCCCCATTGCTTGCATCAACATTGGCTTGTTTCCAGTTCATCTTTAAAATTAGTGACAGAGGTGCAATGCATGTTTGTAAGAAGTGAAGCTGTGGAAGCATGAAGTGTGGCCCTGCTTCTCCTGAAGGAACACTTGGATATGCTTCCAGATGCACCCAGGTATGTCTGTCATCTGCGGGAAGAACCCAGGCGCAGTTTGTGGGACTGACGGGTCATAGTTTCTGTCATTTCCCAGCTAGCGCCTGGCACTCAGCAGCACGTCTTGAACAACTTTGCAGATCGAATCTCCCTTACTCCTTTTAATGACAGCGTGACAGGGATTACTTTTTATTTTAACGAAAAGGTGCAGGCAGGTGAATAGTTGAGAGGCAGGCAGGAAGAGAAAGGAGGAAGAAACATTTATTTAATTTATTTAGCTGTTCATCTTGGCTGTTACCCCAGCCCTGGGTCTGGAACCTGGGTCCTTGAGGCGTATGTGGACTATGTCCGGTCTCCTTATCCTCTCAGCTTCCAGGGCACACCAGGTATTACATTATTCCTCAAACCATTTTTCGATTAATGGACAGTTAGGGTTATTTTCAGTTTTCTCTTCAGAAATATCAACTAACTGAAAGGTTTTGCAAATTCCCCTAAACATGCACCATCAAAACCTTAAAATTTTTGCTTTTCTTTCATTATTAATGTGGCTGAGTATTCTTTTACAAGTTCATTGCCGTCTTGTAGTTTTTTTTCTTTTCTTTTAAGGAAAGGTGCAGGCAGGAATGAAGGTGAGCAGGCAGGCAGGCAGGCAGGGACAGAGAGGGGGAAGAAGCACTTTGTTTTATATTATTTTGGTTGTTTTCGACCCAGGATTCGAACCTGGGTCCTTGGGGTGTATGTGGACTGTGCCGGCCATGTAGCTGACCCAGCCACTGCCCACCAGGGCGCCCTGTTTACCCACTTTTCCGTTAGGTGGTTGATCTTGTCTCATATTGATTTATAGAACATCTATACAATATAGATGTTAACTGCTAATTATTATTTTTTGGTCTATTTAAGTTGGCATTTTTTGGCATTTAGATACTTAAGTTTTGTGTATTTTACAGGCTCCCTCTTCCCTACTTTCAGTTTTTGAAAGTTTGACAGTTTGATGGGTACAAAAAGTCTTTTGAACCGGCCCTCTCTTTATAGCTAAGTGAGTGATGATGCCATCGCCGATGTGGCCCTGTACATCCACTCTCATCGCTGTCAGCATCTCCCGTCTGGCAGCACTTGGACCCGACACAGAAGCTTTCTGTTGTCTCTGCTGAACTCGGGGACGACTTGCCACCACTGGGCCCCGCAGGTTGAAATGCTCAGGATCTGGATTGGGCCTGACTCCTTTCCTCAGCTCCTGCTAACTGTGTGACTTTAGGCCACTGAATTAGCGCTGCTGAGCCTAAAGTCCTTGTGCCCCGGAGAATCACAGCACTGACCTTGGTGGATTGTTGCTGAGGCCTGAACTCACCATCACGTGTGTAGCTCTCTGGTCATGGTTCGGAGGCAGTGCATCCATTACGGACAGTGGTGGCTTATGCCGAAGGCTGCGCAGGCGTCCTGCATATACCATGACCTGCTGGTTTTGCTTCTGCCCTCCGAGAAGCTGCTGTAGTAGCACAGGCCTGTGTGTGCATCAGAGTGAAGCCCAGGTGCTCCCCTGTCTTCCCAGTGACACCTTTGCCCCCTCTCTCAGGCGCTCCCACAGGCTGTAAGCAAACTGCTCTCCTTGTGGTGGGTTTTAGTTTGACTGTAGCCAGCAGGCCGGTGATTTGGCTGGGGAAGGAAGGGGCACGGCCCCCGGGGTCCTCCGGGTCCTCCTGTGGGGACGCTCCTCTGGACATAGCACTGCCCTTGGCTGTGCCCCCGAGCTCAGCTCCCTTGCTCACCTTAGTGCGTGCACTGTTCGCATTCCCTCTCCCCTGCCTGCGTATGGCCGGGTCTTGGGCACTCACCCAGGCCCGTCCTGTGTCTCATTCGAATGGGCGGGACCGTTCTTGAGCTTTTCAAGATCTGTTTGGATTCTGATTCTGTTATCCGCCCAGTTTATCCATCTCCCTCTGAGCTTCATGTCATCTGCAGACCTGATCACATGCTGCCTGTCCCTCCTTCAAGGCATCGTAACCATGCTGAGCAGGAAGGAAGATGCCACTCTCCTGCCAGACGCTGGCGAACTGGACACTGCTCCCGCTCTGGGCAGCTGTTCAGTCTGCCCAGACAGCACAGCTGGGGCAGTGAACGTCCCCATCACTGCGCAGTCTGAGCCCCACCAGCCTGGACGGCCTTCTGGAGGCCGGCACTTCCAGGTTCTTAGATGTTAGAATCCTGTCAGGATCCATGTCGGGCTCTGCGGTTTGCAGAAATCTACCTCCACTCCCCTTTGCTGAATTGGACATTGTCTTGTCCTGGGCATCTTCCCATTTTCTCTGAAGCCTTCAGATTGCCAGCAACGCGCGTCTCTTCTGTAAGTTAATTCCGAGCTGAGATGTGATTCATCTGGATCAGGAGATTTGAATTCATTTAGTGTGACTAGATGTTCTCTCACAATCTCTTGCCCGGCTTGCGTTTCAATTCCCTCATATCAGTGTTTGATTCACCCTTTTCAATCTGAAGATTGTTCTCCTTGATAGAAAATGGGAGTTTAGTAGTTCTTTCTCTCCATCATCTGTTAACTGACCACCTTTCACCCCAATATGGGCCTATCACTTCTTGTTCCTATCGCTCCTAATCCAATTTTAAAAGCCCTTTTTTTGTCCTTAGCATTTTCCAAAAGGCTCAGCTTGCCTGGGCCTCAGCTCTCCTGACCCTCTCTCACAGGCACAGGCCACTCTTTAGTATCCACAGTTGGTTCCCGCCCTCCCTGCCCTCTGTGAGATGTGGGGCTTCCCTCAAAGCTCTGTCTACTACTGCCTCGGAGACTTTTCAGGGACAGCCCTCCCAGGAGTGCGTGGCTCCGCATGCTCCAAATCATGGCTCTCCCCCAACCCCAGATCTGCCGTGTCAGTCGGAGAGCACTGGGAGCAACGAGTAGGGGCATGTGGGGTGCACTGGGGCTGAGGACAGCTTGCCACCCTTTTCTCCTTAGTAAGATCACTCATGCATGGGTTCTTAGAGTCTCTTATTTGTCTAAGTCGACCTCATTATAGAGCAGTGGTTCTCCACTTCCAGAGAACGCTGGTGACTCTCATGGAAGTCTGGCTGTCATAGCTGGGGGAGGGAGCAATTGGCCCCCAGTGGTGGAGGTCAAGGATGTTGGGAAGCACCCTGCAGTGCCCAGGTTGGCCCCACAGCAAGGAGCGATCTGACACAAAATGTCGATAGGACGGAGACTGGGAGACCCTGTCATAGGATTAGCTTTGTGGTCCTCACCGTCACCCAAGGTGCCTGTTCAGAATTGCAGGTTTTCTCTAGAGTCCCTGTCCAGGTGGGTTGGCATGTTAACGAGCACATGCAGGTATTTCTAACCATTGGTGATGCTGTTGTCAAGTCGGGGTTAGAGCCGAGACTCCCTGCAACTCTCTGATGTGGGGCCTGGCGCTTCCATGTTCAGACCCTCCTCTCCGGAGCGTCAGGAAATCTGAGATCGCGTTGCTTCTTCTCCTTTCAGGCTAAGCTTAGTTAGGCCCAGCACCTAGTTTCTTTGGAGAACCCAGGTTCTCATTTCTGTTTTCTAAACTGTGGGGGACCAGTGGGACTTCCTTCAGGTGGAGAACATGACCCCTGACCTCATCCTGGGCTGACTCGAGGAGGCAGGTTGCCTGTTTCCACACGGTCCTCACCTCGGCACGGCTCTCCTGTGGTCAGGTGTGTGTTGGTAGATTCACATACTCGGGTTAGGCGTGTATCTTCACAGCCCGGCAGCTGTCCTCTACCTTCTAGCCAGGATTGGGGGGCAGTCCGTAATCTCGGGGAGCTGGTAGTGCTCCTTATGTGGGCATAGCTGGCCATGGTCCTGGGAGCTCCGGGTGTCTGTCTCCAGGAGTGCTTCTTGTCACTTGGACATCTTGGGCTGCACGCAGAGTGTTGATATTCAGAAACTGAATGGAAGCTTCACGAGCCCTGTCATCTTCTCTCGATGAGAAACTGCTGGAGCTGGTCCAAGGCCGCAGGGCTGCCTGAGCGAGGCCTGGTGTCTGCTCGAGTGCGTGCCTACAAGGTTAGTCTTTCCCCCTCTCTCCAGCAGCCCTCTCCCTGCCTTGCTCCATTTGCTCGCTCTTTCGAGTCCATTATTCACTGCACGCCTCACCAATATCACCAGCGCTGTTGGCAGAGTGTGTGCTGAAGAGGGAAGACTTCACTGAGGTCAGAGAGACCTCGAGCGTGCCTGGCTTCCTGTCCTTCCCTCCTGCTTTTGACTCGGTGTGAGATGCCAGGTCAACTCAGTGCTGGTTCAGGTTGGTCAGCCAGAGGGAGCGAATCTGCAGGCTGGTCTGACTGCAGCGTGTGGTGATAAGGCCCCCTGGTTGTCCACACCGCTCGCTGGCCTCTGCACTCCCTGGCGCTCTCATTGCTGAACCAGGGGCAGATTTTCCAGAAGCTGTAGCCTTGCTGCTATCCCACCATCTTTCAGGTGACCATCTGTGGCTGCCATTAGCTGAGTGCCTGAGAGCCAGACGCATCATTCAGGGCTTTATCAGAAAATACAGAGTCTTGTGAGGTGTCTGTGGTCATTCCTGTGGGGCAGACTGTGACTCGGAACCCATGGATGCTCAGTAGTTTGTGCACGCTCCCTAAGTGGTGGCAGGGGGACCCTCCCGCTGGGAGCTGGCTGCCCCCACTCTTCGAGCTGTGGCTTGCCCATCTGTTTAAGGGTGTCAGGTGTGCCTTCAGAAATGGGAATGGCCCACTGCCCAGCAGAAGCAGTCGTGTTGTCCTCCGTGTCCCAGAGCCCTGGCCAGACCGTGTCCCCTCCGGGCAGGCTGATCCCATGTCCTGCGCTCAGGACGTGCTGGGAGGAGTTGCTGTAGCTGCTCCAAAGCATCCCCCTCAAGGCAGTCTGTGGATCAGCTCTTTGGTTTGCATTTGCACTTGTCGGTCAGTGTTTACATGCAGCTTCGTTCCTCTGCTCAGGCTCACTGAACAGGAAGAGCTGGACAAGCGTGGAAGAAGCCTTAGGAATGAGCGTGGCTCGATTCAGGGGGCAGAGTCAGAATTGGGGGTCAAGGAGCTTGCGCCGTATGCCAAGGGCACAGACGGGGCAGGCGGCCAGGGCAGCAGTGGGCGAGTGCCATGAGCTGTGCAGGGCCTTCCGTGGCAGGCTCCCCATCACCTCCAAGCTCACGTCTCCACACAGGCCACCCTGCTCCCCAGAAGCATGCAGGGAATGACCCCGCTTACCCCCATGTTGGAAAGCTCCAGGTCTGCTGGCCTTTCCTCTCACAGTCCCCCATGTCCCACAGCCAGCCCGTGCCCATGCTTTCTGAAGAGCTAAAAAGTCTCCTCCTCTCCCCATTGCCCTGTCCTCTGATTCCTGGTGAACCCTAATGGTCTCCTTGCCTCTAGTGGCAGCCTCCGAAGTCCCCATTGCCACAGACTGGTCCTGCTGACCCTGCTCAGAAGGGGCCCCATCCTTACAGCCTTCACTGCCCTGGGCCCCCAGCTTCTGCCCACTTCCTACCCCCACCCCTCCAATCATCAGCTGAACTGGTTGCTCCCGCTCTGAGGGACACTGGATGCTTTCTTCTGGGCCTTGTCTGAAATGGGCTTTCCACCCCACCCTGTGCTCCACCAGGCCAGTTCCTTGGTCAGGCCCCTTTTAGGACCCAGCTCCGCCATTTCCTGCTCCTGGAAGCCTCTCTGGTGCCCTGGGCAGAGCTCAGGGTTTCCACGCCCCTGTGTTGCCCACCACATCCCGACCTTGGTCTTGCCCTAACTTGACTTCAAGGTCAGGGAGTCATTCATCCTCCCACCAGACACCCAGCATCCAGAGCAGGGGGACATGGGAGGGGAAAGGTTCTCTGAGGAACTGAACCCCAGCATGGGTGCTGGGGCCCGATGGTCTGCCCAACGCGGGGGCCAGACTGCAGGCTCCAGCCAAGAGCAGGGCTCCTGCCTTCTGCTCAGCGGCCACCCAAGTCTATCACTGGCCGCAGGAGGCAGGGTGCGGGCACGCGGCTCACACGGGGCCTAAAAGCCACAGCTGTCTTCCCTCAGACACAGAACAAGGGCTGCAGTGACACGGGGAAAGGTTTGGGGTGCAATGGGTTCAGGTTTTAGAGTGTTTAATCCAAGAGCCTAGGGCTTCCAGTGAGGACTTGTGGCATCACATTTCTGCTCTGTGAAATAAGCCCCACCAGCGGCGTCGGGGTGTTTCAGTGTTCGTGGAAGCCCAACCTCAGTTGTAAACTCAGGCACAGAAGCTCGGGTTATTCACCCAAGTTCAACAGCGTGTGAAAGGGCTTCTAAACAACTGTGCTCTGTATTTTGTTTTCATCTGAAATGATTTCGCGTATGAGGAATTCCCGCCCCGTCTCTAAGGCACACCGCCACGCGCACCTGTAGGGACCATGTTCTCTGCTGCTCTCCCAGGAGGCACATAGGTCACTATGTTGTCTCTGTTTACAATGGTCAGACTCAGCTCCGTATTTTGGTTATGCCAGAGCCATCTAATGAGGACACCGGCTGTCTGTGAAATAAACAGAACTCTTTGTGGAATCTTCTAGCTTGTCACTGGTTCTTGGTGACTGTTTGCCTACTATTAGCTAGTGACTTTGCCTAAACTGGAATTAGGTGCTTGCTGAATTCTTACTCTGTGCCAGTTACTGGTAAATATTGTCTTTGACAGCCTGCTACCCTGTAGGTCTTCGATATGTGTTTGGTGTGTGACCTGCAAGCGAATGAAGGAGAGCTTCCAGCCAGCTGGGCGGGGGGCGGCCGGGGCTCCTGCTCTTCAGTCAAGTTTCCACCAACCCCCATATCCAGAAGCCGATTTTCCCAGTGCTGTCCTTGGAAGGGGGCTTGGTGAGTTCAAATAAGACCAAAAAAAGCAGCAGCGGGGTGTTTGGTTGTACAGTTAGTGTGTGTGAAGGTTTCTGAAACGAGTGAGAAAACACTGAGCTAAATTGCCAAGACTCCAGGGCTGTTTGTCTGCACGTGGTAACTGTGTATGAGGTAACAGATTAGCCTGCCAGAACTGTGACAGTGTTGTGTTGTCATTTTGGGGTATTTGTATTTTGTGACATTTTGAAAAGTGTGGTGAAGTATAATTGTTAACATTTTATGTTTCGTCAGCAATGTTTTATTGGAAATATCTCACTTCCCTTCTGAACATAGGCAGAGCTCTTAAATGTGGTATTAATTATAGCCTATGACCATTTTCCCCTCGTGGAGTGGAATGCATGTCACTGGCAAATGGGATTCACTTCACAGAAATTCATTTTACAGCCAACTCTAACAGAATACATTTATTCCATTAAGGTAAACATCCTTTTTCCCTTTTAGATTGGCTGTCAAATATGTTGATGCTTGAAGGAAGAACAGGAGATATGAGCAAAGTCTGGGGAAAAAGCAAACCAGGATCAATAGCATCTAAGAGGAAGGCCAGACAACTGACTCAACAGACTGAGTCACGTGAGCATTGCAGCGGGGAGGGGTACGTGGAGTCATTTGAAGGGGTTTGATAGGAGAAACATCCAGATTACGAAGATTGCAGATGACTGCGGCCTGAGATTCTGAGGTCAAAATCGTGCCTCTGCTGAAATGGGAAACGAGTCATGTCGAAATCTCTGTGGTTTGCAAAAGAAACTCAGGAAAGCTAAGCCAGATCTCACATTTTATGTTTTGTCAGCAGTATCAGTCACCCTCAGAGGGTGAGATGGGACATCTCTGAGTATGCGTTTCTTTTTTCTATGTAGTTTGACTTTTGAACTATGTTAATGTTTTGCTTATTCAAAAATTAAATCAATGTAGATGGAGTTAAAGGGAATACAAACAGAGAGAGACTAGCCTAGCTGTGTGTCAGACGGATACCACAAGCACGCAGAAGGAACAGAATTCATTTAGGTGGACTTCCGGTCCAGGCAAGATGGCTAGACCCATCTCTCCCTGCTCCTCCCAGCTAAGTGCAACCGTAACCTGAAGTTGAGAGGCAACCAGAAAACTCTGAAGGGAGCAGGAGGAAGGCAGCCTAGATAGAGATCCTGGAGGAATGCCACAACAGCTGGGTGCCTCGTCAGCACCCCAAGGGCTGGCACCACCTGACTCCCCTCTTAGTCGCAAATGGCAGCCCAGGGAGGTGCATGGCTCCACCAGACTGAGGCCATCCCACCAGCCATACTGGGTGAGCCCAGCAGCACCAGCAAGCAGCATCAAGTGGGAGCCTGACAACAGGTGGCCCCAAGAAGCACTCTTCACCCCTGCAGGCTAGAGACACCCTTCCACCATCCAGAGACCCCAGGCATCTGAATAACATGATCAAGGGGGCCTCTCAGACTCTCCTCCCTCTGTCTGGCCTGGGAAGTGCTCTGTCCTGTGGACCAGAGAATCCTAGAGACACCAGTGGCCTGCCAGCACCAGCAGGGGACAGTCTGCCACAAGCTGCTAGAGAAGTGCTCTTGTCCCTGTGGGTGAGATGAGGAGAGGGACGATGCAGGAAGCAGGAGTGGTGACCGGCCTCCTGTCGGCTCCAGACCATCTAGAACACTGTCAAGGGCAAAGGTGCTCTGGGCAGTAGTGCTCTCTTCCCCGACCCTTCCCAGAGCCAGAGCCCCTTTGCTCTCTGGGGAGGGCTCAGAGGCCCAGCACCCCCAGCAGCTCTGTTCCCCCAGGGCCTGCGGTTCACACTGTGCTGCTCCCTCCCATCTCTTTAAGGTCCTCCTGTTTAATTCCTGCTCTGGGCCACTCTGTGGACAGTGGGAAAGCTTCACACCTGAAAGAGCTTAGAGCCTCTTAAAGACTGGAATTGGAAATGCTGTGCGCCCCGGCCAGGCGTGTTGGGGTGAAGGTGGTGCTTGGGCAGCCAGCGGCTCCCCTCCTTCCAGGCTGCCTACCCAGCAGCAAGCCTCAGTGAGGCTGCATCCACCGAGATCCCCAGGCTCCAGCACACTCAGGCAGGAATCTGCTACCTCCATGCCTGCACAGTCCGTGCTGATGGGTCCCTGGAGACCCAGAGGCACAGGGAGGCTTGACTATTTTTGGCCTGGGTTAGGAAGTGGTTCTGCCTCCAGGCAGGGAGCCAGCACCCACCTCCTGGGGAGCTAGGACAGCTCAGAAAGTGCAAAGTGGCTCTGTAGGGGCGCTCCCAAGACAGAGCTGTTCAATGGTCATGCTGGGCATTTCTTTTCTTTGCAGCCATCCATCCACCATCCCTCTTATTGTGTGTGCTGGGACCTGCAAAAGCAACTGAGTAAGAGTCCCATTCTGCCTGTTCCCACTGGGAGGAGTCCGGGGCAGAGGCCCCCAAAAGGCTGGGCCATCCAGGAAGGCTTCCTACAGGGATACTGGACTTGAGCTGCAGCTCATGTCTGCCTCTGGGGTCTCTCTCTCCCTCCCTCTCGC